>WNWK01003304.1:15000-135000 GCA_009830355.1 Cherax destructor
AGGAGTGCTAGAGGCAGTATCATCAAAGTTTGTGCAGTAAATCAGTTGCTGTCAAAAAAGTCAGTAAGAGTCTTGAGTCAAAGGTGGGTCCGTCAGCAAGGAGGGAAGATAAAGTAAGGGCATTAGAGCGGTGATGACGTTGGAGGTAAATTCTGCGCACCTGTTGATAAGACCGGACAGTCCAACAGAATATGGCTAGCAGAAACTGGAACCCGACAATTTTCAGAGTGGAAGACGAGTGTGTCCAATGTGAAGATGGGAGAGTGTAGTCTCCCAACCATAGCATTGATGACAAGAAGATAGCAAGGAACCTATACTTGGTTTAATAGAATGTAATTTGTTATGTATCAGATCAGACCAATGTTGTTGCCAAAGGTTGCAAAAGTGGTTAGAATTACAGCAAAATAGTCTGTGAATGGAACACCTCTATATGAAACTGGAAGGTCATGTACTACTGACCACACAGCAGTATCTGTCTGTTCATTGCCCTGTACGTCAACATGACCAGGGATCCAACAAAAAACAATAATCTATTTTTGCTAGAAATACACTGCTGCAAACCCGACACCATCAAAAGATTTAGAGTTACGCTCTCGTGAAATTAGTGATCTCGGCGATATATACGCATCGGCAATTTCGCCGACTTTGAGCCCTATTTTCGGCCAATTCCATTGTTCCAGTCGACCAAACTCATAGCTATTTCTTTAGAACTCCATTTGTTCTATCGATTGAGTACAAGGAACCACCAATTTACCGATTTCAACTACCCAATAAAGTGGTCAGAAATTGGCAATTTGGCCAATTTCATGCAAAATAAAAAGTTGTCAATTTCAAAATAGGGTCCAGAATAAACAATGCAGACATTCCTGGCACTAAAATAAGATGTTATCTGTTCATTAGTCATGTCTTTAGGCCCCTCTTATATTACTCTTGCTTTCTATTTTGATTTTTTATTCACAAAAAATAGAAGATTTACAGTTATGCAGACTATTGCATTATTGTAAAAATGGTATAAATAATATCAGTGCACTTGTGAAAGAATATTAGACTCACCAATTGATGTGTATTGGGCACGTGGCGTGATTTGTTTACTCGAACATTTGCAAAAATCGAACATTTCCCCTAATTTGAGCTCAATTTCAAAGTCGTTTTCATCATGAAACTAATCAAAATCATCTATATTTCTGTAGTATGTTTTCCATTCTATCAAATGAGACCATAAAAAAGAGAATACAACCATAAATACTATACGAAAATACACCTCAAAGACGGAGTTTTAATCCAAAAACACTGTCGGAGTTTTTTTTTCTCTCATTATGCACTGCGGAGCTGCAGGATTTTTTTTATACAGCGCACACTGACCACACAGACCCATTCTCTCATATGTGGGCCTACCAGCTTTTTCCCGCTTGATTTGAAGCCGCTAGAATTTGTGAGTATATATACGTCCGAAACAGTGGCTCGTAAGACGTATATATACGACCGAAACAGTCAAAGGGTTAAGAAGCACATATGAAAGGTGTGTATATAGTGAAAGTAGAAGTCTGCCAGCTTTACTCACTATCATATACATACTCACAAGGCAGCAAGAGTTAGTAATTCTCTCAGTGCAAAAAAATTAAGATTTCAGTGTTACGCAAATGGCAGAATAATAGTCCATCCTTGAATGGTTGCTGCCTACCAGCCTACTATAGTACTATGTTTAGCAGCTCTCAAGTAGATTCCAGGGATCATTGCCGCCACAGTCTTAAGTCCCAGACAAGGCCTCCTGGCTGTTGGCCCAATCAATAAAACTGCTGGGGCTAGCAAATACAGTTGAACATAGGCATCATCATGGCCCAGTTGATCAGGAGCTGACTAAAGAAAACTTACCGTTTCTATAATACTGTACTGTAGGAAAAATAAATGTACAGTGGAACCCCGGATTACGTACTGCTCCAAACTCGAACAATTACAGTGGACCCCCGGTTTTCGTGATTTTTTCGTTCCAGAATGCTGTTCAAGTGCCATTACCAAACGAATTTATTCCCATAAGGAATAATGTAAAGTAGACTAGTCCTTTTAGACCCCCAAAAATACACTTACAAAAGCATTTAAAAAAATACATTTACATAAAAGTGCGAGTTTGGAGCAGGACGAACACCGGGGGTCCACTGTAAGTATTTTTGTAAGTGTATTTTTGGGGGTCTAAAAGGACTAATCTAATTTACATTATTCCTTATGGAAACAAATTCGTTCGGTAACGGCACTTGAACAACATTCTGGAACGAAATAATGACGCAATCCGGGGGTCCACTGTACATATTTGAAAGCTTAAATTATTTTTTCATTGGCAAATTATATTATACAATTTAACATTTACAAAAATATTTGCATGCAAGTAAATAGATAACCTCTTACACATTTATTCTAATAGCTGTACTTTATATTTACATAATACAAGATGCACTATTGTAGTGCTCCTGGCTAAAACAGACATACAGGATAGCAATGCATGGATATTTCATGGACTGTCACGGTGAGTTTTGTATGACAAATCTGCATTACTGACCCAGGTGTTGCTGCCACCTAGTGAATGGCAAACTACGCATGATACCATGATTGTGGTGATGCTTAAGCATAATAATATCAGCAAGACATGTGCAACAGTTTGTTCTTTATTTACAAGACGTTTTGCCTGCTCAGCAGGCTTCTTCAGTCAAAATGAAGAAGAGAACATGAAAATAGTCGAGATGTAGAAATGAGGTTATCAGGACTGATCATAACTTCATTTCCAGTACTTCTGTTGTCTCCTCAGTATTTCAATTGAAGAAATCTGCCAAGCAGACAAAACTTCTTGTAAATAAAGATACCAAACTGTTGCACATGTCTTACTCTCCTACTTGTCAGTATTTTATACCATTAATATAATAGTGTCAAATTAAGCAGTACAGCCAGATATGGGGGGCTGAAGAGAGAAAAAAAAAGCCACAAATTCTAGTACTCATGAGTAGTACACTTTCTTGCCTAGACTGTACTTGCATTCCTGGTTTTTCAACCTACTTGACCACTGTCTTCCACCAAGGAAGGGTGACTCAAAGAAGGCAACACGTTTACCATCATTCATTCAAACTCTTTCTTGCCAGAAGTATGGTGACATCACCATTCAGGTCACCCTCCTACTGCAACACCCCCATCCTTCCTTTGGAATGCAGCCACTGCCCTTCCCACCTCCAGGACACATTTAATTCATTCCCAGATGCTGTATGACCCTCAAGTGCTTAATACCTTAACACTTAGGGTCATACAGCACCTGAGAAAAGAAGGTAATCAGGTTTGATCCAAGGAAGGGAGTACTCTACTTCTTTAACCACTTGAGGGTCCGTGCCATTGTTCTACGTGTTTGAAGCCCTGGTCTTGTGCTCAATCGCTAAAATGGAAGGCATAAATAACAAAAAGGCACAATACCGTGACTGGAACAATACACAAATAACCCACACAGTCCCCTCGTGTTTTTGTTCCTACCCTTCGTGGGCCCCTAGCTCTCCTACAGTGCTAATCTTTCTTGGTTTTTGACTGACTCCACTATTATTGCTACTACCACCACCACTACCTCTCTACTTCCTTTCCTACTACCTCTCTTGTCCCATCCCTGTCTGTTGGCCTATATATACTGCCTCCTATCCTTTCTGTTAGTGTTACGAAACGTCATCGTAAGCTTCTCTCTCCTATGTACGGGTTGTGTATGGAATGGAAGGCATACTAGAGAAATAGCTAAGAATTTGGTCAACTGGAACAATGTAACTGTCCTAAAATTGGACTCAAAGTGGACAAAATCACCGATGCATAAATATCGTTGACGAAGCAAAATTTGTGAATTTGTCAATTTTCCTTCAAATTTCATATTTTTTTGTTTTATTACCTTCAGAAAAAGATAGGGGTAGGGGTCGGCCTAGAAAAGGTTGGAGGGAGGGGGTAAAGGAAGTTTTGTGTGCGAGGGGCTTGGACTTCCAGCAAGCATGTGTGAGCGTATTTGATAGGAGTGAATGGAGACAAATGGTTTTTAATACTTGACGTGCTGTTGGAGTGTGAGCAAAGTAACATTTATGAAGGGATTCATGGAAACCGGCAGGCCGGACTTGAGTCCTGGAGATGGGAAGTACAGTGTCTGCACTCTGAAGGAGGGGTGTTAATGTTGCAGTTTTATAACTGTAGTGTAAAGCACCCCTCTGGCAAGACAGTGATGGAGTGAATGATGATGAAAGTTTTTCTTTTTCGGGCCACCCTGCCTTGGTGGGAATCGGCCGATGTGTTAATAAAAAAAAGAAAAGGAAAAAGATTCTCTACCATTTCATATTTTTTTTTTTTTTAAATTCTTCAGCCGTGGACAAGTCTCGGATCAGGGGTCTGGACCCTCAAAGGGTTAAATTTTGAGTAACAAATTAAGATAATGTTCAGTAACAGGCATACAGTGGACCCTCGCTATTTGAACATTCTTCATTCCAGAATGCTGTTCAAGTGCTGTTACCAAATGAATTTATTCCCATAAGGAATGATGTAAATTATATTAGTTCATTTCAGACCCCCAAAATTACTTATAAAAGCACTTACAATAATAAACTTACATAAAAGGGCGAGTTTGGAGTGTTCGAATAGCGAGGGTCCACTGTACTTTGCTCTTAAGGCACTTTGCTTTAGAGCACTTCGCTAATACAGCGCTTTTCAATTATATTCATGTATATTATTTTCGGCCTTTACCTTGCAATACAGTACACGTGCATTTTTTTATTTTTACTTTTGCACATTTAATAAATGATAGTATAAACATGTTTTTAGGCTTTTATATGCCCAGGCAAGTGAAAAAAAAAGGCCGTGATTCACTTTACAGTGGTGGCCTGGAACCTAACCCCTGTATTAGCAAAGCATGCCTGTTTCTGTAAACTGGCAAAAAAATTAAAAGAAAAATTTGAGCAAGGGAAAATTTTAAAGGAAGGAGCATGCTTTAGCAGAAGCAAAGGAAACTTCATTCAGTATCCCACAAACATGGGAAATAAATGAGAAGCAACACACATCAGTGCTCCGACCTGGGGGGTATAGCACACTACCCAACCGTACTAGGAGGCCGTAAACATGTCAAGTCCCTGTTTTACGGCCTCCTAGTATGGAGGAGTCAGTGAGCAATTTTGGCAGTCATTGATATCTTTTAGAATTTTGAAGCTCATGAGTTTATTAAATACCTGAAATGCCAAAAGATTTTTTGCCAAACTGCACAACCTGCAAAAGGAGATACAGCACTTTGCATTAAAAATGTGTTAAGGACAAACTAAGGAAACTTACAAAAATTGAGTGAGGATCACTACAAGGTGCAAGCAAGCAAAGACAACATTCATTTAACAAGGTGTATCAAGGAGTCAAGGCAAAGTCTGTGGAAGAAATTATGTATGCCTCTGGAGAAAGTAAAGTGCAGGCCTAAGAACCAAAATGTAAATAAGGAGTTCCTGATTATACAGTACGTATATGGAAAATGGTCTACATACAGTGGTACCCCGGTTTACGATGGTCTCCAAACTCGCCCTTTTATGTAAGTTTATTTTTTTAAATGCTTTTGTAAGTGTATTTTTGGGGGTCTAAAAGGACTAGTCTATTTTACACTGTTCCTTATGGGGATAAATTCGTTTGGTAATGGACGAAAAAATATCGTAAACCGGGGTACCACTGTATATGGTTAACTATGTTTTTAATTTATCATTTACATGATGAATGCTATACGTACGTGTCCCTGGCTTTACACGTGTTGTAGAATCATGATAGCTGTATCAGCTCACTCAAGATGCCACATAAAAAGCTTCAACATGTACATGCAGCAGTTTTTCAATTAAACTCATTTTTCATTTACTCTGACTTCCTATAATAAATATATTCACAACTAACTAGTATAAGCTAAGGACGAAAATATTTTAAAGTAATGTGTTTACTGTATATGCATTTTTTAGGCCTATCTCTATTGTTCACTTAACTTATGATAGCATAAACATGTTATCTGGCTTTTATATGCATTTGAAAGTGAAAAAAAATGCAATGTTTTACTCTACAGTAGCCCAGAGCCTAACCTGCTGTGGGGCCCGCCTGTATATCAAACATACAGAATTACTCATAGAAATAGTACATGAATTTGCATAAAATGAACCTGCATAGGCAAGGGGGAATCTGAATTTAAATATCTGTATTATTCTCATTGGATAGTGTTGACCATAGTTTTAATTGCTAACATTCTCAATTGATATAAATCACATCATTAATTCATTCCCTCCTCGCATAAAGCAAATCAAGATCCAAAGTTAAATACTAACTTAATCTCAATATGTTAAGTCACTTTGCTAAAACGTGCTTAGGTCAGTGAATTTACAATTTGTTTTACCCTTTCATCTTGATAAACTGAATACAGCCTCTCCTCACATAACAACAGATTTCCATTCCTAAGACCTCGTTGGTAAACAAATTCGTTGCTAAGTGAGGAGCATACTACAGTGGACCCCCGAGTTTCGTAAACCCCGGAAATCGTACAATTATGTAAGTATAATATTGTCAGTGCTTGTGGAAGTGTATTTTTGGGGGTCTGAAATAGACTAACCTACGTGACATTTTTCCTTAAGGGAGTAAATTCGTTCGGTAATGGCGCTTGAGTGAAGTTTTTACGAAACTCGGGGGTCCACTGTATAATGGAAGTGGGTTTGTGTCAACCATCTTTGATATACTAGTTTTAATGTCATCTTTGCACCATTTAAAACATCTCTGGTATATTTTTAAATGCTTATACAGTAGTGTACTGTATATTGAAATAAACAGAATAGAGGAAATCAGCTCTACTATACATTATCTGGTCAGAGCCCGTCGTAAGTCAGAGTCGTCGGTAAACAAGTACGTCGCTAAGTGAGGAAAGGCTGTATTATAATATATAGCCCAAGTGCAAAAATCAACCCGCTCTTAAACCATAATTCCTTTACATTTGAAGGCTATTAGTTCAGATCAATTGAGAGAGATGTTCTGAACTTCTAATCAACCTGAACTAGGCTATGTAAAAACTACCGAAACCATGAAAATCTGCAGAAAGTTTTCAATGACGAAACATTAAACATTGAATAAAAAAAATGATACTCACCAATTCCTGTTTTCACTATCTTATAAAGCAATGCACTCACCTAGTTGCATTTGCAGAGGTCAAATCACAGGTCAAGGCCCTGCCTCTCCACTATAACTGACTGGTTTCTATGGACCAATCATATCTACTGCCCTCATGACACTGTAGCATTTGCCTCCGCCACCTCTTCGTCTAGTGCATTCCACTTTGCTCACTGCCCTCAGACTGGAAAATACTTCCCAACATTCCTGCAGTGTATATGCAGAGAGCCTTGTAAATATGCACACCCATAAGTACACCTTTGGCAAACTATTTGCTTGACAGATTCGAGAAGAGCCAGTGAAACCTTTGTGTGGAAGACGGTGCCCCTTGCCATATTGCCAAAGACAAAGAATTGGCTAAATGATTGTGATTTAGCATACGATAATGACTGGCCTAGAAACTTGCTGGCCTTAAATCCAAGAGGATGTTTGGAAACTTAAAAATAAACTTCACGGCATGAACATGTGCTCTAACTTGAATCACGAATTCGTAATGACACGATTGCGGGGTTAGAACATGCGATCAGTCATAAAACTCCAGACCGGCGCATTAGCCACTGGGCCAGCTAGCTACAATAAGATTCATCCAACTAGGTATATTTATACACCATAGGAAGGTTAGCATAGGCACCACTGTGACCACAAATGCTGACAAATGTTGACAGATTTGAGGGGACTTGAGCTAGAGTTCGTCATGGCCACGCTAGTGGGAGATTCGTCTGTAAAAACTTGCATTTGTGGTCACAGTGGTGCCTATGCTAACCTTCCTATGGTGTATAAATATACTACATACCTAGTTGGATGAATCTTATTGTAGTTAGTTGGCCCAGTGGCTAACGCGTCAGTCTGGTGTTTTATGACTGATCACGGGTTCTAACCCCGCCCGTGGTATGGTTTATGTGCTCTAACCCCAAAATCTCAATCTGGGTGGCTCATGGCCTGGTAGGCAAAGCTCTCACTTCATACGCAAAGGGTTCGGGTTCAATATCACGCAAGGGGGGAAACACTGGGTGTGTTTCCTTACACCTGTTGTCCTTGTTCACCTATCAATAAAATGGGTACCTGGGTGTTAGTCAACGGGCGACCCTCGCCCGTTGACTAACAAGGGGTTTTCTATATAGTAGTAGTACAGTGGACCCCTGCCTAACGAGCACCCCGGAAATCGTACAATTATGTAAGTATAATATTGTAAGTGCTTGTGGAAGTGTATTTTTGGGGGTCTGAAATAGACTAACCTACGTGACATTATTTCTTAAGGAAGTAAATTCGTTCGGTAATGGCACTTGAGCAGACTTCTGGAATGAATTTTGCTCATTAGGCGGGGGTCCACTGTATGTCATTGATGTCAGCTAGGCCTGTATACCTTGTACATGTACTTGTAGAAATAAAGATATTATATTACAATGGACCCCCGAGTTACGTACACCCCTGAAATCGTACAATTATGTAAGTATAATATTGTAAGTGCTTGTGGAAGTGTATTTTTGGGGGTCTGAAATAGACTAACCTAAGTGACATTATTTCTTAAGGGAGTAAATTCGTTCGGTAATTGCACTTGAGCAGGATTCTGGAATGATGTTTTTACGATACTCGGGGGTCCACTGTATTATTATTATTATTAAGCAGGTGTGAGAGGGTACTGACATTTGTATCCTACCCAAGTTAGCCTTATGGAGCAGGCAAACTAGTTTAGATGAGGAACACACATTTCAGTATTATATATTTAATATACTGTAAAAGGTTATGGTGAGCAGTCTTGTCTTCTGTGATCTATTTATGCATGTACATATTTATGATGCCTATTGTATGTGAGGTACTTGATCAATGCATTACATTCAATTGAGCATGAATGTTTGATAGTACTCTGGCATATCTTTTTAAGGTTTCAAATAAATTTTTCGAGATACTGTATATAAATTGCAACTGCCTGAAATACTTTGCATAACAAGGGACTTTCCAAAAAATTTACAAAGATATGTACAATAATCCCAGAGCTGAATCAACACCTTATATTATCTTGGAAACAAAACTTAAACTATTTTTGACTAAATTTTATCAACTAACAAGACATTGCAGTACAGTGGTACCTCGGTTTTTGTACAGCTCCCAACTCGAACAATTATGTAAGTGCTTTTGTATGTGTATTTTTGGGGGTCTGAAACGGACTAATCTAATTTACATTTGACTTTTTGAGAACAAATTAGTTCGAAAACGGCGCTCGAACAGCATTCTGGAATGAATTATCAACGAAAACCGAGGTACCACTGTATAAATGTATTCAAACAGCTAATTCACAATTTAATTATGGAATTTTAATACTGCAGAGAGAGCACTAAAGACACAAAACTTAAACTTCAAACTGGCTGCCAATCTATCGTCTCTCAACACTTCTGTTTATTAATGCATAAACGAATTGATAAACAGTGGCAAAAATAAATAGTAAACATCTTAAATCATGATGCATTGAATACAACATAAAATTATGTACACAAGCATCTGGATGAGAAAAAAATGAGAACCTTGAACATTTTAAATATTAATAAATTGTAGGGACATCCAAAGTTAAGTCATCGTAAGTTATTTTTATGTTTATAATTAATATATTTATGTTTACCTTATATACAAGGTGAAAAAAATTATTTCTTGTACAGTATGGTATCATAATTAACTCTGTATACTGCTTGCCTTTCCTAAATAAAGAACTAAACTAAACTTGCTCTCTTATTGACTACAAACTTCCAAACTTATTTCCAAAATGTTTATCATTATTCTACTGTGATTTTCATTACCGTAGCTTGGTAGGCAACGAATGCCTCACGCTCAAAGTGTACATGGTTCAATCCATGGCAAGGGTGGAAATGTTAGGCTTCTTTCCTTACACCTGCTGTCCCTATTCATCTAACAGTTAAGTAGGTATCTGGGTGTTAGTTGATTGGTGCGAGTCACATCCTGGGGGACAAGACTGAAGGACCCCCAATGGAAATAAGACAGTTCCCGATGACACACTAATAACTTACTTAGGTTATCCTGGGAGACTAACCCTCTGGGTTAAAAGTCCAAACAAATCTTTTCTTAATTTTAACACTATAGCTTTAAATACCTTCTTCCCACATACAATATCTATCAGATTATTCATTCCTGATATGAAGAAAACTTTTCACCCAGGACAACACAAGCCAAGCATATGTGTGTATATCTTATATCCAATGGAGTCCTCTCTCTTTCCCAAGAGACAACATGAAATAGCAAAGAAACACCCAAGTTTCTATTTAGTGTTAGCTTAACAGGGGCGACAAGTATATTATATATAAAAATGATGTGATGCAAATGCTTTAGAAAACAGATAAGTTGAGGACTGAGACACTTGTGCAACATTTGGGAATCTTTACTGAGGAAACGTTTCGTCAGCCAGTGCCTTCTTCAGTCCAATACAGATTAGAATTGTGGAAGATGAGGAGTTTGAGGTAATCAGTCCCTCAGCCTAGAGTGAACACTGACTCCAGGCTGAGGAATTGATTACCTCACACTCTTCATCTTCCACCATTCTTCTCTGTATTGGACCAAAGAAGCCACTGGCTGGCGAGACGTTTCCTCAATAAAGATTCATAAATTTTACACAAGTGTTTCATTCATTATATATAAAATCTTCCCATACATATCAATTTGCCCAGGATTGAACATGGTCCTTCAGTTGTCAGCTAAACACACTACTACCAAGCTATGAGTTTAAGTAATTTTTATTTAGGTACAGTTACACAAATTAAAATAGTGACATGTGTAGGTTACCTAGGATAACCCAGAAAAGTCTGACTTTTTTGGGGCTACCCTTGGTAATCTACACATGCGCTGCTATGTATGATAATTTATGTAACTGAATTTATATGTACCCATACCTGAATAAACTTTCTTGTCCGACTTATTTCCATTGGGGTCCTTGACTTAACCTAACAACTTCACCACTGGTCTTGGTTACATTAGGTTTAGCTGGGTTACTATTAAATTTACTCACCAAAATAAAGCTTCTTTCCAACTTGTCAAAAATATAACCATATCCAATCGAAAACACCTGCTTAATAAAACAGAACTAACATAAACAACGATCTTGTAATGACTATCAACGCTTACATAAACAATTTCCACAACGAGTAACTATTTCTTCCGAGGAATGGGAAGAATGAATTTTATTTAAAATATAAATGATTAGTGGATTTTGTCTGGTGGGCAAAGCCCTCACTTCACACACTGCGGGTCTGTGGTTTGACTCCCGGCAAGGGTGGAAACATTGGACGTGTTTCCTTAGACCTGTTGTCCCTGTTCACCCATCAGTAAAATGGGTACCTGGGTGTTAGTCGACTGGTGTGGGTCGCATCCTGGGACAAACCTAATTTGGCTGAAATGCTCTGCATAACAAGGGGCTTTCTATATAGTAGTATGTCATTGATGTCAACAACTGTGGTCTGTATACCTTGTACTACTTGTACTTGAAATAAAGATATAAAATAATCATTGTTATCTTTATTAAAAATCATTATCATGTTTATCATTAAAAATTATCATGTTTATTAAAAATCATTATCATGTTTATTAAAAATCATTATCATGTTTATTAAAAATCATTATCATGTTTATTAAAAATCATTATGATTATTAAAAATCATTATGATTATTAAAAATCATTATGATTATTAAAAATCATTATGATTATTAAAAATCATTATGATTATTAAAAATCATTATGATTATTAAAAATCATTATGATTATTAAAAATCATTATGATTATTAAAAATCATTATGATTATTAAAAATCATTATGATTATTAAAAATCATTATGATTATTAAAAATCATTATGTTTATTATTAAAAATCAATATTATTAAAAATCATTATTAAAAATTATTAAAAATCATTGATTATTAAAAATCATTGATTATTAAAAATCATTGATTATTAAAAATCATTGATTATTAAAAATCATTGATTATTAAAAATCATTGATTATTAAAAATCATTTTTTATTATTAAAAAATCAGTTTAATATTAAAAATCAGTTTATTAAAAATCATTGTTTATTAAAAATCATTGTTTATTATTAAAAATCATTGTTTATTATTAAAAATCATTATCATGATAATAATCATTATCATGTTAATAATCATTATCATGTTAATAATCATTATCATGTTAATGATCATTATCATGTTAATAATCATTATCATATTAATATTAATACCAGCAAATTAAAATAATAATTATTATGAATTAGTGAGGCATGGTTAGGCCAGTAAGGACTCATGGGGTCCATGAGGAATGATTCAAGGAAAGGAAGGACAAGCCCAGTTCCTTGAATCAAGAGCCCTCCCTCACCACCACCAAAGCACTTTCCTTGTGATGGAAGAAGAGGAGGAGGTAACCCAGCAATAAAGACCACTAATAACGTGGGTGGGGAAAAGAAAAAAAAAAGAAATTCGACTCTTGAACCGTCTCTTAGGGTACAGCAACACCTCAACACACTTACACTCCATCCTCCAGCACACCTACACTCCCTCCAGCACACCTACCATTATCACAGGTGTCCACCAGGCTCGGATAGGGCAGAGGAAGGTGGCACAGGTGGATATTAGAGCGCTGTCAGTGAGAAAAAGTGTGAGAGAGATGTAGCAGCGTCCAGCACCAGCTGTGTCTCCCGCCTCATGGCTTCCACTTCCACTATATTACTCATATACCAGATTTCCTTAATACGAATGTATATTATCTAATGATAAAATATTTCCTCGTTGTTTTTATGTAAATAATCTAGGCTATGCGTTATATAGCGTTATTAGTACGGAAGTTTTTGCTGTGTTGTCGTCATGTTGGTCAATATTTTCAAACGTTTTGAAATAATTATTTTCTCTGGGAACTATTAGATCTGAGTGGGTTATGCAGCACCTGGGAGGAATGGGAGGTAATCGGGTTTGCTCCGAGGAAGGGGAGGATAGCTCCCATTCCCCAGATCAAGAGCACTTCACTGTTTGTAAAAAAAAAAAATATTTACCGTTGGCATCTGTTAATACGTATTTGGGTAAAGTTCAATTCGCCTAGTAGAATCAAAATCAAAATAAAAAATTTATTTCTTTGCTAAAGTTACAATGTGTGTTTACATTTCATAATTTGATTGGTACAAAGAAAGCTACTATCATAATATTATTATTATTAATTATTGAGGCATGCCGAGGCATTTCGGGCAGGAAATGCCTCCCATACAACAAAATTTTGATTATAAAAACAAAGAAATATTCTTACCTTTAAATATAACCATTCTTCAGTAGACCTAGTGCTCCTCTAGGCTCGCTTTATGATAGGCCTACTGTAGTCTTCTTCTGTTCTTATATATTTTGCTATTGTTGGATACTGACAACGTTATTGCACAATGGCTACACAACAAACTGAGATAAACTTACCTTGTCAGGGCTTGTTTTATAGTGTGTGAATGTGAGCTGTTCTGGACAGGTACTGATCCAGGTTCCCTCGAGTCTCACACACACGTTGCCAAAACATGCATGTATGTTGATCCATATTATTAAATGTCTAATCTGTGCATACGTGTCTTATTTCACAACATGGGGGTACGTATTAACATACGTGTCCCACATGTGAACAGGTATGCTACGTATGATAATGTACCCGATGTCGGATATGTTCTCATGAGAATATACCATTCTCATACAGATGTTTCTAGTTGCCCCTTCCTCTAGAGTTCAAGTTATGCTGTGCTTCTGCGTACAATTGGTTTGCGTGAGGCCAGGAGTAACAACCTGGTTGATCAGGCTCTGATCCATCGCTAGACCTGGTCATGGACCTGGCCGCGAGGGCGTTGACCCCCGGAACACCCTCCAGGTATACTCCAGGTATGGTCATGTTCGCCTTGGCCTGTAACCTGGAGCTTACCTGGAGAGAGTTCCGGGGGTCAACGCCCCCGCGGCCCGGTCAGTGACCAGGCCTCATGGTGAATCAGAGCCTGATCAACCAGGCTGTTACTGCTGGCCGCACGCAGTCCGACGTACGAACCACAGCCTTATCTTCAAACCCATTGTAATTTTTTTATTTATATCACAATAAACAGGAATGACATATGCGTGTGTATATGGCCTTATATGATAAGTCTGCGTCATCGAAAGTCTGCGTCATCGAAAGTCTGCGTCATCGAAAGTCAGTGCGTCATCGAAAGTCTGTGCGTCATCGAGAACTGTGTCTTATTTCCATTGAGGTCCTAAGTCTTGCCGCCCAGGATGCCACCCACACCAGTCGACTAACACCAGGTAACTACTTGCTGCTAGGTAATGTAAGGAAACACGCCCAATGTTTCCACCCATGCCGGGGATCGAACCACGGACACTCAGCGTGTGAAGCGAGAGCGTTGCCTACCAGGCCACAGTTATTTTATAAGTAAGTTTATTCAGGTACAGGTACACTTAAATACAGTTACATAAAGTATCATATATAGCAGCATATGTGTAGATTACCTAGGATAACCCCAAAAAGTCACAGTGACATATCCATTGGGGAAAATAAGTAAGTTTATTCAGGTATACACAAAGTTATATAGATTATCATACATAGCAGCATAAGACCCCAGTGGAAATAAGTCACTTTTTCTGACTTTTTTTTGGGGGAGGGGGTTATTCTAGGTAATTTACACATACATATGTTAAACTATGTATGATAATTGTACTTATGTATACCTGTATCTTTATAAACTTACTATGTTCACCCTGTACAATCATCATGCAGGATGGTTTCCTATTACAATCCATCCCACATGATTGTTTTCTTGCTGCACTCCATTACAAAGAATGGAGTTTCTATCATGTTCCTCTCATGGATGGTTTTCCTGCCACACTCCGTCATACACACAGGTTTTCCTGCCACACTCCGTCATACACACAGGTTTTCCTGCCACACTCCGTCATACACACAGGTTTTCCTGCCACACTCCGTCATACACACATGTTTTCCTGCCACACTCCGTCATACACACAGGTTTTCCTGCCACACTCCGTCATACACACAGGTTTTCCTGCCACACTCCGTCATACACACAGGTTTTCCTGCCACACTCCGTCATACACACAGGTTTTCCTGCCACACTCCGTCATACACACAGGTTTTCCTGCCACACTCCGTCATACACACAGGTTTTCCTGCCACACTCCGTCATACACACAGGTTTTCCTGCCACACTCCGTCATACACACAGGTTTTCCTGCCACACTCCGTCATACACACAGGTTTTCCTGCCACACTCCGTCATACACACAGGTTTTCCTGCCACACTCCGTCATACACACAGGTTTTTCTGCCACACTCCGTCATACACACAGGTTTTCCTGCCACACTCAATCATACAGGACGGGTTTCTTGTTATGTGACATCACAATGGAGGGTTATATGTTATCCTCCTTTACATATGACAGATTTTCAAGTGAGGCAGTGAAATAACCTTATGCTGGGAAATCTTAGACGGCAACCATAAGTTTTATCACTATATTAATTGTATACATTTAAAATACTACAAAGTTAGTTTGATATCTTTATTATGCACCCCATACCCATCCTGTGGGCGGTAGTCAAAATATTACAGAGGTACATAATGGGTCCAGGGACTGGACCCCAAAGTTTTGATAGCTGAGCAAGTTACAAAGGTAATGAACTCACAAGTTACAAAGGTAATGAACTCACAAGTTACAAAGGTAATGAACTCACAAGTTACAAAGGTAAGGAACTCACAAGTTACAAAGGTAATGAACTCACAAGTTACAAAGGTAATGATAACAAAGGACTTTCTATATAGTAGTATGTCATTGATGATAGCTATGGACTGTATACCTTGTACATGTACTTGTAGAAATAAAGATATTCTTATTCTTATACTAAGATATTAATTTAAGATTTTATTAGCAATTTAACTTGTCTCATTCCAGTACTATCTCAAGAACTGTCGTATATTGACCTATAAAAATATCTGTTAACTCTGGAGGCTATAATAATTATTAAAAGGAAGGCAATAATCTTTATTCAACCCTGGACACTAACCTATTGATATTTGAAAAGGAAAAGGTGAAAAAAAGGCTTTATTAAAACAATATTTTTTGTATAGTTTACCATAAAAACGTCTGTGTGTACTAAAGAAAATAATTTTTTAGGAGATACTATTTAGTATAAGTATTTTTTTTTTTTTTAACTTTTTCAGTTAATTTTGCTACGTACCTGAGGTATATTTGAATATGGGAGGAACAGTAGGCTCAGAATAACAGTATTATTCGCAGGAACAATTTTAATGAATGAGAAAATACATCTTATATTTGTAGTACATGTTCTTCCACATTTTCATAGAACCCCAATAGAAGTAAGGCACATAATTTGACTTTATTTAGTTATCCTAGATTAAAAGTACTTAATTTATTATATATATGTGTACTCATAGCACTTATGTGCCATTAAGACCATTATAAAAATTCAAGCTTATGTTTGTAAAAAATATAAATACTATAAACTGCATTCATCACTAAACATGTAAGATAAGTAAATAAGTTTATTTAAGTACATGTACACGTAAGTACAATTATCGTACCTAGTGACATACATTTAAAAAACCTAGGATATCCCAAAAAAGTCAGACTTATTTCCATTTTGGTCCATGTAATACCTTATTATTTAAAGCTTAGCTGTAAGATAAAGTTAGTTAGTTAGTTTAACATCTTTATTATGCACCACATACCCATCCTGTGGGTGGTAGTCAAAAGATTACATAGGTACATAATGGGTCCAGGATCTGGACAGCAAAGTTTTGATAGTTAAACTGTTTACGGAGGGGGGGGGGGGAAACCATGCCTAGCCCTTTTAGGGCAGGGTAGGTGCCAAAGCAGGAGCTTGCTATCATCTGCAGCTCGCAAGCTTGCCCTTCCCATCAGCCTTCCTGGGGCGGGGGAAGATGGCAGACCAGAGAGGCCTAGCTTCTCCCTACGAGCCCCGTGAGGGCGGGGAACGTGGCTAGGCCTGGGGACAGTTGGTCCCAGACGATGAGGGGGTACTTGTACCTCCTCCCATGAGATACATAGGTCTCAGACACTCCCACGACAGGGAGCCAAGGCCGGATCACCATCTGGAAAAGACCCGGGCCGGGAGAGTACCGGCGAATCAACAACAACATTTATATCTGGTCACAATCGTAATTAGGTCACATATACACAGATCATTAATTACACAATTTAATTAATGTATGTACGTTAATATTGCTATTACATAACACTTCATTGCTATTAAACTACGTTTAATCTAATCTTTTTGTCTGTAAACAAGGATGTTTCCACTGAGAGGAGTGTATCTCTCAGTGTACTTACTCTGAGATTATACCTTAAACATCATTGTAGGGTAGAAAGTGTTCCTGACTGGTGGTGAACAGGTTTAGGTATTAAATAAGTTTATTCAGGTATACACAAATACATAGCAGTATATGTGTAAAGAACCTAGGATAACCCCAAAAAAAGCCAGAGTGATTTATTTTTATTGGGGTCCTTTAATGTTGCAGGTCACGAATTGCTCTATATAACTATGGTCTCTCTCTCTCTCTCTCTCTCTTTCAACATGCTCTCAAGTGTCACCCATTTCTGTATGAACAATGAACGTATTGTGGAAAATTTTGATAATTTTCCGAGGATGTTTATGTATTAATGCA
This sequence comes from Cherax destructor, assembly GCA_009830355.1. Classification (NCBI taxonomy): domain Eukaryota; kingdom Metazoa; phylum Arthropoda; class Malacostraca; order Decapoda; family Parastacidae; genus Cherax; species Cherax destructor. The sequence goes on from WNWK01003304.1 coordinate 32,875, forward strand.
GGTGTGTTATTCTAATTTAACTTTTAAAAGGTGATAAGCCACAAGGGGAACCAACATCCCTCATTTATTATAGTCAGTTAATTAAGTAAATTGTAATTGTTGTAGTGTTGGAAAAGTTAATATTCTGACAAGGAAAATGTATTACACACCTGGAAGTGTCACTGAATTTAAAGAAAAATATGTGTACAAGATAAACGTTTTGAGAAGAATCCAATATGGCGCAGCGGCGTGACGGTCCGACCAGTTGGTGAATGTTTGTTTTAATTAACAGTGACCAATCGATCGGGAAAAATGGAACTGGATGTTGGCCAATTTTTCTAATTACTTACCTGTAGGGTGGCATTAGGATATATCACCCCATAAAATAAATGGGTAAGTAATTTTCTAATGTGCTTATTACGTATTTAGTAGTATACATACAAATACTTGAGTCAAGTATTTTCATACAGTCCATATAGCCAATAATAATAATAATAATAAAACCAATAATAATAATAATAATAGCAGTAAGAACAACAATTAAGAACATGAACAATGAGTTTGATCACGTTGTTTAATCCACTGTAAATACCACACTCTTATTTTTTTTAACCGGGATTTTTCCTTTTGTTTTGTAAGGACCAGTTTACAGAAGAAACTTGTTTTTTTCTTAATTTTTTCCCTAGACGCTGGGAGAAAAAAGTTGACCCTGTATACTTGCTCTCAACAACTCTTTCTTGCACTTTTTTTGTGAATAATCTTTTGTTTGGACGTATAGATATATATATCGTGATAAGTAATGTTAAAATATACACACGGGAGAGACAGCAGAGGACCTGGAAGTCCACACCGAGACTGTCTGCTTAGAGGAACTATCTGCTTCTATCTAGATAAATAGCTATCATGTATTATCCAAGTGTTTGAGGTAACATGTAAAAAATGGGAAGGTAGAGGGTCTATCTAGTAGCCTAGAGCTTGCAGTGTCCACACTGATATATTACTTTTAATATATATATATTTTTTTTACACTTGTCCTGTTTCCCGACAAATCTTTAAAAAAATATCTAGTATATTACTGCATCTAGTAACTTCATCTCCAGGGTACTCCTTATTTATTTTGTCCTTTAATTTGGACGAACTGCTATTCCATTCTATCAGACTCATATTTGCACTTTGCATTACCTTATTAGCCTCCGCATATGTTCTTATTAGTTCTTCTTCATTTGACGTCACACCTAGGAAATTGTCCACATAAAACTGTTTACTCATTTATTCACTCAGCAGACTTCCTGAACGTTTGTGGTGAGCATTTATAGTCGCCTGAAGCAGGAACGGACTAGATATAACGCCTAAAGCGGAAAGTTTTCAGAGGGCTAAGTGGGTCACTAGGATTTTCAGGCCATAAGAAACGGGTATAATTCCGGTCTGCCTCCTGCAAACCCACAGTGAGGAAAGCTTTACTTATGTCAACCGTAAATACATAATTCTTTACACTGAAGTTTAGTAGGATGTCTCTTTAATTTTTCTGTCAACGACGGATCTGTCATTAAACAGTCATTCATGTGGTGGATTCTTACTACTTTTAGTGCTGCAATTAAAACCTATTCTCAAAGGAGTAGTTTTAAAGTCCTTTTGAACTCCGTTGTGCGGTAAGTAATGACCATAAATTTTAGCCTGATCAGAAGGTACCTCTTCTATTAACTTATTCTTTAGTTGTTCATTATTTCATGAAATGCGGTCAATGATTCTGGTGTCTTAACTCGTGGAGCTGTGCCTTTAATTGTCCATAAGCCATTCTATAATTTGTAGGCAGTTTCGGTTGATTCAGCTCCACGGGAGTCGCACCCAGTATTGTCCATGTTCATATTTAAAAATTTTCAAGTATTGTTCATGGGTAAAAAAATCATCTGGACTTCACATTAATTCCGATGCTGTCCAGCTCCCATAATTTATATACTGGCTCAACATCATCCTCTATTAAGGAATATTTAGACTGGGACCACATTTACTGACTCCTCTAGTCATTCATTATTAGAGCAGGGAATCCTACCATATACTACATGGCCTCCCGCTGTTTTTAGGAGAATGACCCCACATTTTTTTTACCATACCCTTTACAAATGAGGAATAACAATCACTCCCATATTTATTGACCCCACAGAGTCATTATCTACACAGGAGGGTGCCAGTTCTACTCCATTTTGTGAAAGCCGTCTAGTAGTTTTACTAAGACTAATTGTAGATATCCTTTCTGGCAGCCTATCCACGCGATCTGCATTAATACGTTACGTCTCACTGCCCAGGCCTACATTAAATAAAAACCAGAATTCCTCCCAGCTGTCTCCTGGATTAAATATAGGTAGACATAGTTCTGTGAGAGCAAGGGGCTAGTAACCCCCTTCTGTATACATTACTAAATTTAAAAAGATAAAATTTAGTTTTTCTTTTTAGGTCACCCTGCCTCGGTGGGCTGTGGCTGGTTTAGTGAAAAAAAAATAGTTCTGGGAGTTTGGGCATTGACATATTATTTGCATTACTAGGTTGACTAACTGCATTATTTACACTCTTTAATTTATGTAAAGCCATGCCTTTACAAGACAATATTTTCTCTTCTAATATCGGTTGATTAATAATTCCAGTTCTTGTTCCGTTAAAAAATTTCCCAGCAGATTTCTTTTATGCTGCTTATACACTAATTTATACGATTCATATCTATTTTCTAATGAATCTAAATATAGTTTTAAATCAACAATGTTCAAAATTTCATCAGACATTAGTTCCAAGCACTTATGGCTTGGTTATATGACGTTTCCTTGCTTTCAGTGACGTTTTTATTCCTCTAATATCCATGTATTTGTCATTTACATTAATTTGGTTAGAGTCCTCCATGTTCATATATGGATTAGACCTCAAACACTTAATAAACACTGTTTTACACACAAATTATAAAAGTAATTATTACAAATTGCCTTGAATATATCCTAGCCATTTTTTTCCTAGCCCCCTCTAGGGTTAGTATATTGATTATGTATGGCAATTACAATCCTAGCCCCATTTGGGCTTAGCAATTGCACAATTATAATATAAATTACACAATACACATAAAATGTGTATGATAGTTACAATCCTAGCCCCATTTGGGCTTAGCAAGTTGATTAGGTGTGATAATTACAAATCTTAGCCCCATCTGGGCTTAGCAACTCAACCATCACAAATCCTAACCCCATTTGGGCTTAGCAATTACACAATAATAATATTAATTACTCATTAAACATTAAATATTGATTTTATTGTGGATCATTCGGTTTTTCAGTTACACAATGTACACATCCGGTTCGTGAAGAATCATCGACTTATTTGTTAGAAATTATGTGGGTGAATTTCACAGGTACAATCCTGAATTAACATTTCACACACATAACTGGGGAGAACTCTGACACATCTAAAACAGACTGCACTTCCTGGTACTAGTTGTACCTCGGAGACAGGTGGGACTTTAGCAACTGGATCACAACACTGGTCCTCCGATGCACACCTCAGCTCCCAGCTCACACATCTGGACATTAAATTATGTAAATATATATTTCTTGAATTAATTAAATGAAATATTTAGTTGTGAACTGTATATATAAATGAAAAATGATTGTGAACTTGACGACTCAGGATTTGTGCTATAAAATTCTTATACAATATACAGAAAAGAAGTATCTTACCAAATTATGGTTTTGTCTTATATCATAATGCCTCCTTAGCAGGCTGATAAACTACTATTGGCCAATAAATAGATACATTACCTGTAGTGAGATTTAATTCACACTGGGAGGCCTACATTATATATTTGATGATACATGTGGTGGGCAATGTAGATTCTGAACCCTTCCAGGTACATGTTAAATTCATTTTTATATAGGACACTAGATTTGCCGATATTATTTCTATCGGCTTAGATTAAATGAGATTAATTCTCCACGAATTCCCGGTCCGATCTGTATTAATCCGCCATTTTAGTGTCTCGTGCCGAATAGGTAAAACTTGCGATTTTGGATTAAATGGCAACGCTCTTCTTGCCGAATAAGGCAAGCGAAAATTTGTATATCCAATAATTTCGTAAAAATTATTCTGAACCTAACGAAAAAATATATTTCATTGTGTTTGTTTATTATTAAATTATTGTAAACTTATCTAAAATATATTTAGTTGGATTAGGCTAAATTAATTTGCGCTTGTTATAATAAGATTAAGTAAGTTTTCTAAGATTCTTTTGGTACAAAATTATTAATTTTTACATTAACATAAATGAAAAAAATATGTCTTTAAACGTATAAGAGAAAATTTTAGAAAGGACTTAATTTTAAATGTGTTCTTACGAAGTAACCAATTTTACTTATTTTGGCACGACATATAAATATATATATATATATATATATATATATATATATATATATATATATATATATATATATATATATATATATATATATATATATATACGTATATGTATATGAAAACACCATTAAAGCGCTCAGGTGTTTTTCGTATTTTCAGTGCCTTATCTTGGCTGGATATTTTAAGATTGTGAATCATAGTTACTATAAATGATTCACACACACACACACTATTCTCAGTGTCGTCGTAATGATATAGCAAGACATCAGTTTTCCATGAATCACTGAGACACGTGTATCATTACTGCCAGATATAGATCCTCTATATTCATCACCCGCATACAGACACCCTCGACTGGTGATCTGTATAAACAGTTGTGACTGATGACTGAGAGCGGGCTACGGGGGCGATGATTAATGGGGCAACATAAGTAATAATCCAGGAGTGGCAGTAAGGGAAGGAATCAGCTCAGTAGCAGAGGCTACAAGCTCATTAAGTCCATTAATAAAGTCTTGACAGGTTGGATGGCGGTGAGGGTATCCGTGTTGTTGAGGGAGAAGCCATGTTGGTTAATGGTAGCACACACACAGCGGGGCCAGGAGTTGTGAATCGACCCCTGCAACCACATATGTGTGTGTACACACACACACACACACACACTCGGGGCCAGGAGCTCTGAATCGACCCCTGCAGCCACATATAGGCTAGTACACACACACACACACTCGGGGCCAGGAGCTCTGAATCGACCCCTGCAGCCACATAAAGGTGAGTACACACACACTCGGGGCCAGGAGCTCTGAATCGACCCCTGCAGCCACATAAAGGTGAGTACACACACATACGTAATTTTATATGATTATTTTTACCTATAAGTGACTATAAATAACGCTTATATAAGAAAATAAACAGAACGATAATTAAACAGTGTGGATAAACCAAGGAATATATTGAACAAAAAAATAAGCCTCCTTGTGCGAACTGAGTGTTACTGGTGCTAGCGCCCCCATGACATAATTGATATTCTGCTCTTGAGGCTTTCTGTTGTTGTCATCTCTCCTGTACTTATTTTAATACATTTTTGTATTTTTAGGCCTGCGACAATTACCTGGTCAGCACTGACTGGATCTATGCCGCAAGTGCATTTTTGCAAGTTTATACTAGAGGTGTCTCCGCTCCTCTATCACTCTCCATCACACAGCTGTGATCGAAGTGTATACGTAATATTAATCTGTGTAGAAGGAGGTTACGATAGAGGACACACGTGCAGACTGATTTGTAACCATCTCTTTAGGTCATTACCACCTGGGCACCAGCACCAGCCAACAGCATCAACACGTGATCCTAGTTGGTTTGATATCTTTATTATGCTCCCCATACCCGTCCTGAGGGCGTCACCAACACTGTCAGCACCTTAGCAACAGTCACTGTTAGCACCCTAGCAACAGTCAGTCAGCACCCTACCAACAGTCGCTGTCAGCACTCTACCAACAGTCACCGTCAACACCCTATCAACAGTCACTGTCAGCACCCTACCAACAGTCACTGTCAGCACCCTATCAACAGTCACTGTCAGCACCCTACCAAAAGTCACTGTCAGCACCCTACCAACAGCCACTGTCAGCACCCTACCAACAGTCACTGTCAGCACCCTACCAACAGTCACTGTCAACACCCTACCAACAGTCACTGTCAACACCCTACCAACAGTCACTGTCAGCACCCTACCAACAGTCACTGTCAGCACTCTACCAACAGTCACTGTCAGCACCCTACCAACAGTCACTGTCAGCACCCTACCAACAGTCACTGTCAGCACCCTATCAACAGTCACTGTCAGCACCCTACCAAAAGTCACTGTCAGCACCCTACCAACAGCCACTGTCAGCACCCTACCAACAGCCACTGTCAGCACCCTACCAACAGTCACTGTCAGCACCCTACCAACAGTCACTCAACACCCTACCAACAGTCACTGTCAACACCCTACCAACAGTCACTGTCAGCACCCTACCAACAGTCACTGTCAGCACTCTACCAACAGTCACTGTCAGCACCCTACCAACAGTCACTGTCAGCACCCTACCAACAGTCACTGTCAGCACCCTACCAACAGTCACTGTCAGCACCCTACCAACAGTCACTGTCAGCACCCTACCAACAGTCACTGTCAGCACCCTACCAACAGTCACTGTCAGCACCCTACCAACAGTCACTGTCAGCACCCTACCAACAGTCACTGTCAACACCCTACCAACAGTCACTGTCAGCACCCTACCAACAGTCACTGTCAGCCCCCTACCAACAGTCACTGTCAGCACCCTACCAACAGTCACTGTCAGCACACCCCACTCCTTACGAAGTGATAATGGAAATAAGTCACTTTGACTGTTTTGGGTTATCCTAGGTAATTTATACATATGTTACTATGCAATAATCGTGAACAGGCTATTCAAGATGAAAAAACAACCACAGAGGGCAGCTGAATGATGTGTTGCAATCAACACATTATGAGGATTTTGCAGTGCTCCAGAAATAAGTATTAAGTCCAAGCAGATTAGTTCATGGGAACGTTCAGTTTGAACTGGAATGTTCCCCTAATTTTCTTGGACTTTCTACTAATTTCGACAACACTGAAAGCTGATGATGTGTTGATTGCAACTCGAAAGGCCTAGAGCTATCATTCAACTCCCCCTGTGGTTGTTTTTGCATATGTTACTATGTATGATAATTTGTGTAACTGTATTTATGTGTACCTATACCTAATATAACTTGTTTTCACCTGTATATACTCTGCCTGGCTCACCACACACACACACACACACACACACACACACACACACACACACACACACACACACACACACACACATATATGACAACAATTTGCAAGGAAGCTGAGGAGAGGTTTATACCCAAGGGTAACAGGAGAAGCGAAAAAGACAGGATGAGCCCATGGTTCACCCAAAGGTGCAGGGAAGCCAAAACCAAGTGTACAAGGGGAATGGAAGAGGTACAGAAGGCAAAGAACCCCGGAGAATAAGGAGAGCAGTCGTAGAGCCAGAAATGAATATGCACAGATCAGAAGGGAGGCCCAAAGACAGTACGAGAATGACATAGCAGCGAAAGCCAAATCTGACCCAAAGCTGCTGTACAGCCACATCAGGAGGAGAACAACAGTCAAGGACCAGGTGATCAGGCTGAGGAAGGTAGGAGGGGAGGTCACAGGAGATGACCGCGAAGTATGTGAGGAGCTCAACATGAGATTCAAAGAAGTGTTCACAGAGGAGATAGAAGGGCCTCCAGAAAGGAGGAGAGGTAGGGTACACCATCAGGTGCTGGACACAATACACACAACTGAGGAGGAAGTGAATAGGCTACTAAGCGAGCTAGATACCTCAAAGGCGATGGGGCCAGATAACATCTCACCATGGGTCCTGAGAGAGGGAGAAGAGGAGCTGTGTGTACTTCTAACAACGATCTTCAACACATCTATCGAAACAGGGCAACTACCTGAGGTATGGAAGACAGCAAATATAGTTCCAATTTTTAAAAAAGGAGACAGGAACGTAGCACTAAACTACAGACCAGTGTCACTGACATGTATAGCATGCAAGGTCATGGAGAAGATAGTCAGGAGAATGAGTGGTGGAGCACCTAGAAAGGAATGAGTTTATCAACGACGGCAAACACGGTTTCAGGGACGGGAAATCCTGTGTCACAAACCTACTGGAGTTCTACGACAGGGTGACAGCAGTAAGACAAGAGAGAGAGGGGTGGGTAGATTGCATATTCTTGGACTCTAAGAAGGCGTTTGACACAGTTCCACACAAGAGATTAGTGCAAAAGTTGGAGGACCAGGCAGGGATTAACAGGGAAGGCACTACAATGGATCAGGGAATACCTGTCAGGAAGACAGCAGCGAGTCATGGTACGTGGTGAGGTGTCAGAGTGGGCGCCGGTGACGAGCGGGGTTCCACAGGGGTCAGTCCTGGGACCAGTGCTGTTTCTGGTATTTGTGAACGACATGACGGAAGGAATAGACTCCGAAGTGTCCTTGTTTGCAGATGATGTGAAGTTGATGAGAAGAATTCAGTCGGACGAGGACCAGGCAGAACTACAAAGGGATCTGGACAGGCTGCAAGCCTGGTCCAGCAATTGGCTCCTGGAGTTCAACCCCACCAAGTGCAAAGTCATGAAGATTGGGGAAGGGCAAAGAAGACCGCAGACGGAGTACAGCCTAGGGGCCAGAGACTGCAAACCTCAATCAAGGAAAAAAGACCTTGGGGTGAGTATAACACCAGGAACATCTCCTGAGGCGCACATCAACCAAATAACTGCTGCAGCATATGGGCGCCTAGCAAACCTAAGAACAGCATTCCGACATCTTAATAAAGAATCGTTCAGGACCCTGTACACTGTGTACGTTAGGCCCATACTGGAGTATGCAGCACCAGTTTGGAACCCACACCTAGCCAAGCACGTAAAGAAGCTCGAGAAAGTGCAAAGGTTTGCAACAAGACTAGTCCCGGAGCTAAGGGGTATGTCCTACGAGGAGAGGTTAAGGGAAATCGACAAGACGACACTGGAGGACAGGAGAGATAGGGGGGACATGATAACGACATATAAGATACTGAGAGGAATTGACAAAGTGGACAGAGACAGAATGTTCCAGAGATGGGACACAGCAACAAGGGGACACAGTTGGAAGTTGAAGACTCAGATGAATCACAGAGATGTTAGGAAGTATTTCTTCAGTCACAGAGTGGTCGGGAAGTGGAATAGTCTGGGAAGCGATGTAGTGGAGGCAGGTTCCATACATAGCTTTAAGAAGAGGTATGATAAAGCTCATGAAGCAGGGAGAGTGACCCAGTAGCGGCCAGTGGAGAGGCGGGGCCAGGAGCTATGACTCGACCCCTGCAACCACAACTAGGTGAGTACAACTAGGTGAGTACACACACACACACAGGAAGTGGAATAGTCTACAAGTGATGCAATGGAATCAGGAACCATACATAGCTTTAAGACGAGGTATGATAAAGCTCATGGAGCAGGGAGAGAGAGGACCCAGTAGCGATCAGTGAAGAGGCGGGGCCAGGAGCTGAGTATCGACCCCTGCAACCACAATTAGGTGAGTACGATTAGGTGAGTACACACACACACACACACAAACAAACGCAGACAGGCGATCTTAACAATGCAAGACAAGATTTCCCCCCCTTTCCCTCGTGGCTTGTCTTGCATATATATATGTCGTGCCAAATAGGTAAAATTGGTCAGTTAGCAAGAACTCGTTTAAAATTAAGTCTTTTCTAAAACTTTCACTTATATGTTTAAAGACATATTTTTTTTTCATTGATGTTAATGTAAAAAATAATAATTTTGTACCAAAAGGACCTTAGAAAACTTACCTAACCTTATTATAACAAGCGCAATTTAATTTAGCCTAATCCAACTAAATGTATTTCAGTTAAGTTTACAATAATTTAAAAATAAACAAACACAATGAAATAAATTTTTTTCGTTCCGTTCAGAATGATTTTTGCTAAATTATTGCATACACAAATTTTCGCTTGCCTTATTCGGTAAGAGAAGCGTTGATATTTGAGCCAAAGTCTCAAGTTCTACTTATTCGGCACGGTATATATATATATATAAAAAAAAAAAAAAGATGGGGTAGTAGGGGAAGTGGAATATTCAAATGGCTTCAGAAAGAAATCTAAATATTCTTCCTTGAAGTCTTTTTATCCACTTCTCCGAGGCAATGGGTCCCACAATTGACACTAGAGGTGGACCCCATCCTATATATATATATATATATATATATATATATATATATATATATATATATATATATATATATATATATATATATATATATATATATAGGGTGAGAAACTCATCATAGAAACCAGGGACCACAGGGCGACCAGCTTCCTCTTTCAGAGACTCAGTGTGGCGATCCAGAGGGAAATGCCTGCAGCGTTCTGGACACGCGGCCCACTGCCGGGGAGCTGGACGAAGTATTTGACATGTATCTCTGAGTTGTTATCTATGTTGTTTTACTCCCTATTGTATTCTTGTCAATGTATTTTGTCTTGAAATAAAGTTTATATAAAAAAGATGGGGTGGTAGGGAAGTGGAATATTCAAATGGCTTCAGAAAGAAATCTAAATATTCTTTCTGAAGCCTTTTATCCACTTCTCCGAGGCAATGGGTCCCACAATTTACACCAGAGGTGGACCCCATCATATATATATATATATATTTTTTTTTATTAACACATCGGCCGATTCCACCAAGGCAGGGTGGCCCGAAAAGAAAAACTTTCATCATCATTCACTCCATCACTGTCTTGCCAGAAGGGTGCTTTACACTACAGTTATAAAACTGCAACATTAACACCCTCCTTAAGAGTGCCGGCACTGTACTTCCCATCTCCAGAACTCAAGTCCGGCCTGCCGGTTTTCCCCTGAATCCCTTCATAAATGTTACTTTGCTCACACTCCAACAGCACGTCAAATATTAAAAACCATATGCCTCCATTCACTCCTATCAAATACGCTCACACATGCTTGCTGGAAGTCCAAGCCCTCGCACACAAAACTTCCTTTACCCCTCCCTCCAACCTTTCCTAGGCCGACCCCTACCCCGCCTTCCCTCCACTACAGATTTATACACTCTCGAAGTCACTCTGTCTCGTTCCATTCTCTCTACATGTCCAAACCACCTCAACAACCCCTCCTCAGCTCTCTGGACAATCGTTTTGGTAATCCCGCACCTCCTCCTAATTTCCAAACTCGAATTCTCTGCATTATATTCACACCACACATTGACCTCAGACATGACATCTCCACTGCCTCCAGCCTTCTCCTCGTTGCAACATTCATCACCCATGCTTCACACCCATATAAGAGCGTTGGTATAACTATACTCTCATACATTCCCTCTTTACTTCCATGGACAAGGTTCTTTGTCTCCACAGACTCCGAAGTGCTCCACTCACCCTTTTCCCTCATCAATTCTATGATTCACCTCATCCTTCATAGACCCATCCGCCGACATGTCCACTCCCAAATATCTGAATACATTCACCTCCTCCATACTCTCTCCTCCAATCTGATATCCAATCTTTCGTCACCTATTCTTTTTGTTATCCTCATCACCTTACTCTTTCCTATATTCACTTTCAATTTTCTTCTTTACACACCCTACCAAATTCATCCACCAACCTCTGCAACTTCTCTTCAGAATCTCCCAAAAGCACAGTGTCATCAGCAAAAAGCAACTGTGACAACTCCCACTTTGTATTTGCTTCTTTATCTTTTAGCCCAACACCTCTTGCCAACACCCGAGCATTCACTTCTCTTACAACCCCATCTATAAATATATTGAACAACCACGGTGACATCACACATCCTTGTCTAAGGCCCACTTTTACTGGGAAAAAGTCCCCTTCCCTCCTACACACTCTAACCTGAGCCTCACTATCCTCATAAAAACTCTTCACTGCTTTCAGTAACCTTCCTCCTATTCCATACACCTGCAACATCTGCCACATTGCCCCCCTATCTACCCTATCATACGCCTTTTCCAAATCTATAAATGCCACAAAAACATCTTTACCCTTATCCAAATACTGTTCACCTATATGTTTCACTGTAAACACTTGGTCTACACACCCCTACCTTTCCTAAAGCCCCCTTGTTCATCTGCTATCCTGCTTTCTGTTTTACTCTTAATTCTTTCAATAATAACTCTACCATACACTTTACCAGGTACACTCAACAGACTTATTCCCCTATAATTTTTGCACTCTCTTTTGTCCCCTTTGCCTTTATACAAAGGAACAATACACGCTCTCTGCCAATCCCTAGGTACCTTACCCTCTTCCATACATTTATTAAATAATAGCACCAACCACTCCAAAATTATATCCCCACCTGCTTTTAACATTTCTATCTTTATCCCATCAATCCCAGCTGCCTTACCCCCTTTCATTCTACCCACTGCCTCACGAACTTCCCCTACACCCACAACTGGCTCTTCCACACTCCTACAAGATGTTATTCCTCCTTGCCCTACACACGAAATCACAGCTTCCCTGTCTTCATCAACATTTAACAAATCCTCAAAATATTCTCTCCATCTTCCCGATACCTCTAACTCTCCATTTAATAACTCTCCTCTCCTATTTTTAACTGTCAAATCCATTTGTTCTCTAGGCTTCCTCAACTTATTAATCTCATTCCAAAACTTTTTCTTATTTTCAACAAAATTTGCTGATAACATCTCACCCACTCTCTCATCTGCTCTCTTTTACATTGCTTCACCACTCTTTTAACCTCTCTTTTCTCTCCATATACTCTTCCCTCCTTGCATCACTTCCACCAATCGCTCCTCTTCCCTCCGCACCCACTCGCCTGTAACCACATACATATATATATATATATATATATATATATATATATATATATATATATATATATATATATATATATATATATATATATATATATATATATATATTTATTTATTTATTATACTCACCTCCTTGAGTGAGGTTTGCAGTCTTTGGCCACCTAGCCTATACTCTGTCTGCGGTCTTCTTTGCCCTTCCCCGATCTTCATGACTGTATTTGGCGGGGTTAATTTCGAGGAGCCAGTTGCTGGACCAGGTGTCCAGCCTGTCCAGGTCTCTTTGTAGTCCTGCCTGATCCTCATGTGATTTAATTCTCCTCATTAACTTCACATCATCTGCGAACAGGGACACTTCTGAGTCTATCCCTTCCATCATGTCATTCACATATACCAAAAATAGCACTGGTCCTAGGACTGACCCCTGTGGGACCCCGCTCGTCACAGGCGCCCATTGTGATACCTCATCACGTACCATGACTCGTTGTTGTCTCCCTGTCAGGTATTCTCTGATCCATTGCAGTGCCCTTCCTGTTATACGTGCCTGATCCTCTAGCTTTTGCACTAATCTCTTGAGGATCTGTGTCGAAGGCCTTCTTGCAGTCCAAGAAAATGCAATCAACCTTCCCCTCTCTCTCGTGTCTTACTTCTGTTACCTTGTCATAAAACTCCAGAAGGTTTGTGACACAGGATTTGCCTTCCATGAATCCGTGCTGGTTGTCGTTTATAAACTTGTTCCGTTCCAGGTGCTCCACCATTCTCCTGATAATCTTCTCCATGACTTTGCATACTATACACGTCAGTGACACTGGTCTATAGTTTAGTGCCTCGTTTCTGTCTCCTTTCTTAAAAATGGGAACTATATGCTTGTACATGAATGTATAGTGTGATCTAAGTGTAGAAGTAGCAAGACCTACCTGAAATGAAGTAAGAAGAACTTTAATATAAATAATAAGAAACAGCAACAAAAGCAGCAGACTATAATATATCATTGGAAACTGGCCCTCAGCGTAGCGCCAGTGAATCGATGTGACAGCCACGGCAGAGTTACAGCTGCAGTGTCTTAGATAATGCGCCACGGTGGAATCACAATAGCAGGAACAGCAACATCAGAACCCTAGTTCATTACAGAACAGCAACATCAGAAGCCTAGTTCATTACAGAGCAGCAGCAGCGGAACTAGCAGCTGCACCGTCGTTCACTACAGAGCAGCAGCGGTAGTAGCAACAACAGTAGCCGCAGTATCGCAGATCAGCAGCAGCAGCCTAACTCTAGCACCGTGATTCACTACAGAGCAGCAACAGAAGGAGCAACAGAAGCAGAAAGAGCAGAAAAACCAGCACAAGCAGGAACAACAGCAACAGCAGCATCGCCATAGTCGTAAAAGACTACTTACCAGCCTTCCACAAACTGCCTGCCATGTTTACAATACTGACGCGAGCCTCTGATGCTCAGGTCGATTCTCCCTCGTAACCTCCACCCGAGACCTGCAGTTTCTATTTACCCAAACTGTTCTCTGTTTCTGAGTTTTCTACTTTTTCATTTGACATATTCTTTCAGATTTGTTGGGTTTTCATTCTAGCAACCACCTACCTGACCACTCCAAGTCGTCATGTAGTTTATCTTATATCCATGTTTTTATGTGGCACATTATCGCTAATATAGTTTACAAAAAAAAAAAATTACGTATGATTCAGTTTATTCTGGTACGTTATTCACAAACATAAGGAACAGCAACGGTCCAAGTATCGCTTCTCGCGGTACCTAAATCGTAAAGGTAGTTTTTTTAGATACTTTTTTTCTGAATGGTCACTCTTGTTTCATATATTTATTCTTTGAGCCACTGAAGCATCTTGGTATCCATGCCTGTTTCTGCAGTTGCCAGGACAGCTTCTTCTACGTCACAGTGTCATATACCTCCTCGTAATCCAGGTAAATTCAAACCACCAGTCATTCTCCTTTCCTTGTTTCTCTCTCATAAAATGTTTGTAGGCTGGTGTGGCATGATTTTGCGTCTCTGAACCAACATTGATTGTTGTTTATGCATCTACTTCTCTCTAGGTGATCCACTACTCTCCTTATCCTCACCTGTTGTTTAACGAATACACACGTTTAGTTCACCAGTCTGTGGTTCAAAACTACTTGCCTCTCCATTTTCCCGCAAATTTGGAAAACATTTGCTGTTATTTGACGTTTTGGTAGTTGCCAGTTCACCTATCAAAACTTTGTACCTCTGTAATCCTTTATGTACCTCTTATGTATCTCTGTAATCCTTGATGTACCTCTTATGTACCTCTGTAATCCTTTATGTACCTCTTATGTACCTCTGTAATCAAATTCAAATTCAAATTCTTTATTTCTAGTAATATTACAAAGTGGGGTGTACTTATATTATTATACATATAAGTACCGCCGACACGATGGGTATGGGCTGCATAATAAAGATAATCTGTTAACCTAACCAGTTTCTCGTGACTTGTAGGTAGGTATTAGATTTGTCAGGAAACAGGACAAGTGTTTCCTGACGCTGGTCATAGTCATATGGTGACCCACAGATGGAGCTTTTGGTCATCTGACCGAGGCCTTCCGCTGGCTTACCCCTCCACCCCTTTAAAAATTATGGTAATGATAATAACCGTTTCTCGTGACTTGTAGATCATTAGTAATGGATCACTGAGTTGTCTCGCTCGCTTGTCATATTACCCACGGTTATATATTATCAAGTTCCGTGCTAAACCATACCACGGGTGGGGTTAGAACCCGCGGTCAGAGAGTCTCAAAACTCCAGACCGTCGCGTAAGCCACTGGGCCAGCTAGCTTCAATAAGATTCATCCAACTAGGTATATTTCTACACCATAGGAAAGTAGCATAGGCACCACTGTGTCCACAAATGCAAGTTTTTACAGACGAATCTCCCGCTAGCATGACCGTGATGAACTCGTCATATGATGACACAGTGGTGCCTATGCTAACCTTCTTATGGTGTAGAAATATACCTAGTTGGATGAATCTTATTGAAGCTAGCTGGCCTAGTGGCTTACGCGACGGTCTAGAGTTTTGAGACTCTCTGTCCGCGGGTTCGAACCCCACCCGTGGTACGGTTTGTTTGCAATCGTGTCATTTTCAAATACACGTGGAAAATTCTCGAGGGATTGGTACCAAACTTGTACACGAGAGTCACTCCCTACGAAAGCAAAAGACTCGGCAGGCGATGTAACATCCCCCCAATGAAAAGCAGGTGTGCCACTAGCACGTTGAGAGACAACACAATAAGTGTCAGGGGCCCAAGACTGTTCAACTGCCTCACAGCATACATCAGGGGGATTACCAACAAACCCCTGGCTGTCTTCAAGCAGGCACTGGACAGGCACCTCAAGTCGGTACCTGACCAGCCAGGCTGTGGTTCGTACGTTGGACTGTGTGCGGCCAGCAGTAACAGCCTGGTTGATCAGGCTCTGATCCAACATGAGGCCTGGTCACAGACCGGGCCGCAGGGGCGTTGACCCCTGGAACTCTCTCCAGGTACACTCCAGGTATACGATTTCGTGAGTCAAGTTCCGTGCTCTTTAACATGTAGCAATGCGGCGTTCTATCGAAATTCACCGCATGTTAGTGGCATTCTTTTGTGCTTAACACAATTGTATTACATGTAAACTACATTTTGTATACTCTTGTTCAAAGTCTCGTTGATGGAAATGTTCCTTATTCCTCTGAGAATACACTCTTATATTTATACATATCTTCATACACCTCTTTGTCTTCCCTGGCAAACTCTCTTCTCTAATTAGTTTATCACTAGATCCCTTAGTCATCCTTGATCCCTTACAGTCATCCTTGATCCCTTACAGTCATCCTTGATTCCTTACAGTCATCCTTGATCCCTTACAGTCATCCTTGATCTCTTACAGTCATGACTTGATCCCTTACAGTCATCCTTTATCGCTTACAGTCATCCTTTATCTCTTACAGTCATGACTTGATCGCTTAGTCATCCTTGATCCCTTACAGTCATGACTTGATCGCTTAGTCATCCTTGATTCCTTACAGTCATGACTTGATCCCTTACAGTCATCCTTGATCTCTTACAGTCATGACTTGATCCCTTACAGTCATCCTTGATTCCTTACAGTCATGACTTGATCGCTTACAGTCATCCTTGATCCCTTACCGTCGTCTTCCTGTCAACAAGGCCGCAGATCAGCTTCAGTTCTGTTTTCGTCGTTACCGCTAAAGAGTCCAGGAACTGTCGCTCAACTTCCCTAGTTACTGTTATGTATTTGTTCAATGGTTTTTTTAATTCTTTCCTTGTTCTCTACTGTTTTACCATTTTCTGTAGGTTTTCCATGCTCTGTTGCTCCTTCAGTTTGCTTCTTCACAGGTCTGTGCTTCCTGTTAAGATAACATAAGATTATGTTTGGATTTTTAACCACGGAGGGTTAGCCATTGTCCCCCAGGATGCGACCCACACCAGTCGACTAACACCCAGGTACCTACTTGCTTGCTAGGTGAACAGGGGCAGTAGGTTCTCTGTCTCCTCTTGGGTAAGAAATTTCTCCTCCACCTCAAGACACTACAAAATTCAAATTCAAAACTCAGATTCAATGTTTTTATTTATTTTTATTCTGTACAAGGATAATTTATGTGATAAATGGTTTTGAAAACCCACAAGTTGAAGATTGAGACACTAATGCAACATATGGGAATATATTAAGGAAACGTTTCGCCACACAGTGGCTTCATCAGTCCAATACAAAGCAGGAAGGTATAAGGAGAGGAGGAGTTTGAGTTAATCAGTCCCTCAGCCTGGAATCGATGTGTTGCAGTGTCTGACAGATGTGATAAACTATTTACCACATCTGTCAGACACTGCAACATCATGGGATCTTGATACAAAGAATTCTTCAACACTTGTCCAACCTTTGGACGAAGACCTACTTACACTAGTGGATGGTACCACTGTGATCCCGCCTCCTCCTGCTTCCACTCACCTGTCTACAGTATATAAGTCACTCCTCTGGCACTATGCTGTACTTCCTACAAGATTGATGGACTGAACACATCGATTCCAGGCTGAGGGACTGATTACCTCAAACTACTCCTCTCCTTACACCTTCCTGCTTTGTATTGGACTGATGAAGCCACTGTGTGGCGAAACGTTTCTTCAATGAAAGATTCCCATATGTTGCATAAGTGTCTCAATTCTTCAAAGATAATTGACTTTACTTGTGATACAACATTGTTAAACACTAAACAAAACCACTAATATGCAAATGTATTTCGGGTATTTCACTACAGCCAGTAGACCCCTGGCTGTCTTCAAGAGGGAGCCGGGCTGTAATTCGTACGTCGGCTTGCGTGCGGCCAGCAGTAACAACCTGGTTGATCAGGCCCTGATCCACCGCGAGGGCGTTGACCACCGGAACCCCCTCCAGGTATATGAGGAAAGGCTAGAGGAGCAAAACAAAATGGGTCAGACGTGACATGATTACGATGTAAAAAATAATGAGAGAAATAGATAGGGTGGACAGGAAGAGTGAGTCTAAAGTACACGAGGTCACATCTGGAAGTTAAAACACGAGGTCACACCTGGAAGTTAAAAAACGAGGTCACACCTGGAAGTTAAAAACACAGTAACAGGGATGTTAGGAAATCATTGTTTAGTCTTAGAGTGACCAGGAAGTGGAAAGACCTAGACAGCGAAGTGGTAGAGGCAGAATCCATATGTAGCTTCAAGAACAGGTATGATTGCTCTCACACAGCCTGGAGAGTGTGAACTCAGTATTGGCAAACGGAGAGAAGCCAGGAGCCGAGACTCGACCCTGGCAACCACAATTAGGTGAGTATAACATTTAAGGATTTTGTGGGAAACACATTTTGCAATAATATTAAGAATATATGAATTATGATTAACCTTGAAGCATCATTGGCACCAGATTGTGCGTCAGTAGAAACATGGGACTGTTGATGAAGAAGTAAGATGTGTTTGTTGGCCAGGGGTGGTAAGAAGTAAGATGTTTGTTAGCTAGGGTTGTAGGGTTGGAAAAAAGATGTGCTTGTTAGCTTGGGTTGGTAAGAAGTAAAATGTGTTTGTTAGCTAGGGTTAGTAAGAAGTAAGATGTTTGTAGGCTAGGTGTGGGTAAGAAGTAAGATGTGTCTGTCAGCTAGGGTTGGTAAGAAGTAAGGTGTTTTTGGCTAGGAGGGGGTAAGAAGTAAGATGTGTCTGTCAGCTAGGGTTGGTAAGAAGTAAGATGTTTTTGTTGGCTAGGAGTGGGTAAGAAGTAACATGTTTTTGTTGGGTATGGTTGGTAGGAAGTAAGATGTGTCTGTTGGCTAAGATGTGGGTAAGAAGTAAGATGTATTTGTTGGCTATGGGTGGGTGAAGAGCCTTGATTTAACCTTCTTTCAAGAACAGGTATGATTGCGCTCACACAGCCTGGAGAGTGTGAACTCAGTATTAGCCAACGGAGAGAAGCCAGGAGCCGAGACTCGACCCTGGCAACCACAATTAGGTGAGTATAACATTTATTTAATTTTTTTGTGAAAAACTCCTCTTACATTAATATTATCAAGAATATATGAATTAAGATTAACCTTGAAACATCAATGCTATCAGAGGTTGTGCGTCAGAAGAAAGGTGGGGCTGTTGATGAAGAAGTAAGATGTGTTTGTTGGTCAGGGGTGGGTAAGAAGTAAGATTTATTTGTTGGGTAGTGGTGGGTAAGAAGTAAGATGTATTTGTTGGGTAGGGGTGGGTAAGAAGTAAGATGTATTTGTTGGGTAGGGGTGGGTAAGAAGTAAGATGTGTTTGTTGGGTAGGGGTGGGTAAGAAGTAAGATGTATTTGTTGGGTAGTGGTGGGTAAGAAGTAAGATGTGTTTGTTGGGTAGTGGTGGGTAAGAAGTAAGATGTGTTTGTTGGGTACGGGTGGGTAAGAAGTAAGATGTGTTTGTTGGGTAGTGGTGGGTAAGAAGTAAGATGTATTTGTTGGGTACGGGTGGGTAAGAAGTAAGATTTATTTGTTGGGTAGTGGTGGGTAAGAAGTAAGATGTGTTTGTTGGGTAGTGGTGGGTAAGAAGTAAGATGTGTTTGTTGGGTAGTGGTGGGTAAGAAGTAAGATGTGTTTGTTGGGTAGTGGTGGGTAAGAAGTAAGATGTGTTTGTTGGGTAGTGGTGGGTAAGAAGTAAGATGTGTTTGTTGGGTAGTGGTGGGTAAGAAGTAAGATGTGTTTGTTGGGTACGGGTGGGTAAGAAGTAAGATGTGTTTGTTGGGTAGTGGTGGGTAAGAAGTAAGATGTGTTTGTTGGGTACGGGTGGGTAAGAAGTAAGATTTATTTGTTGGGTAGTGGTGGGTAAGAAGTAAGATGTGTTTGTTGGGTAGGGGTGGGTAAGAAGTAAGATGTATTTGTTGGGTAGTGGTGGGTAAGAAGTAAGATGTGTTTGTTGGGTAGTGGTGGGTAAGAAGTAAGATGTGTTTGTTGGG
Source organism: Cherax destructor (assembly GCA_009830355.1). Taxonomy (NCBI): domain Eukaryota; kingdom Metazoa; phylum Arthropoda; class Malacostraca; order Decapoda; family Parastacidae; genus Cherax; species Cherax destructor. The sequence continues at coordinate 53,137 of WNWK01003304.1, forward strand.
TAGTGGTGGGTAAGAAGTAAGATGTGTTTGTTGGGTAGTGGTGGGTAAGAAGTAAGATGTGTTTGTTGGGTAGTGGTGGGTAAGAAGTAAGATGTATTTGTTGGGTAGTGGTGGGTAGAAGTAAGATGTGTTTGTTGGGTACGGGTGGGTAAGAAGTAAGATGTATTTGTTGGGTAGTGGTGGGTAGAAGTAAGATGTGTTTGTTGGGTAGTGGTGGGTAAGAAGTAAGATGTGTTTGTTGGGTAGGGGTGGGTAAGAAGTAAGATGTATTTGTTGGGTAGTGGTGGGTAAGAAGTAAGATGTATTTGTTGGGTAGGGGTGGGTAAGAAGTAAGATGTGTTTGTTGGGTAGTGGTGGGTAAGAAGTAAGATGTGTTTGTTGGGTAGTGGTGGGTAAGAAGTAAGATGTATTTGTTGGGTAGTGGTGGGTAAGAAGTAAGATGTGTTTGTTGGGTACGGGTGGGTAAGAAGTAAGATGTATTTGTTGGGTAGTGGTGGGTAAGAAGTAAGATGTGTTTGTTGGGTAGTGGTGGGTAAGAAGTAAGATGTGTTTGTTGGGTAGGGGTGGGTAAGAAGTAAGATGTATTTGTTGGGTAGGGTGGGTAAAGTAAGATGTGTTTGTTGGCCAGGGTGGGTAGAAGTAAGATGTATTTGTTGGTAGGGGTGGGTAAAAGTAAGATGTGTTTGTTGGGTAGGGGTGGGTAAGTAAGATGTATTTGTTGGGTAGGGGTGGGTAGAAGTAAGATGTATTTGTTGGGTAGGGGTGGGTAAAGTAAGATGTATTTGTTGGGTAGGGGTGGGTAAGAAGTAAAATGTGTTTGTTGGCAGGGGTGGGTAAGAAGTAAGATGTATTATTTGGTAAGGGTGGGTAAGAAGTAAGATGTATTTGTTGGGTAGGGTGGGTAGAAGTAAGATGTGTTTGTTGGGTAGGGGTGGGTAAAGTAAGATGTATTTGTTGGGTAGGGGTGGGTAAGAAGTAAGATGTATTTGTTGGGGGGTGGGTAAGAAGTAAGATGTATTTGTTGGGTAGGGGTGGGTAAGAAGTAAGATGTATTTGTTGGGTAGGGGTGGGTAAGAAGTAAGATGTGTTTGTTGGGTAGTTGTGGGTAAGAAGTAAGATGTATTTGTTGGGTAGGGGTGTGGGTAAGAAGTAAGATGTATTTGTTGGGTAGGGGTGGGTAGAAGTAAGATGTATTTGTTGGGTAGGGGTGGGTAAGAAGTAAGATGTATTTGTTGGGTAGTTGTGGGTAAGAAGTAAGATGTTTTGTTGGGTAGGGTGGGTAAAGTAAGATGTGTTTGTTGGGTAGTTGTGGGTAAGAAGTAAGATGTATTTGTTGGGTAGGGGTGGGTAAGAAGTAAGATGTATTTGTTGGGTAGCGGTGGGTAAGAAGTAAGATGTATTTGTTGGGTAGGGTGGGTAAGAAGTAAGATGTGTTTGTTGGCCAGGGGTGGGTAAGAAGTAAGATGTATTTGTTGGGTAGGGGCGGGTAAGAAGTAAGATGTATTTGTTGGGTAGGGGTGGGTAAGAAGTAAGATGTTTTGTTGGGTAGGGGTGGGTAAGAAGTAAGATGTGTTTGTTGGGTAGTTGTGGGTAGAAGTAAGATGTGTTTGTTGGTAGGGGGGTAAGAAGTAAGATGTGTTTGTTGGGTAGGGGTGGGTAAGAAGTAAGATGTGTTTGTTGGGTAGGGTGGGTAAGAAGTAAGATGTATTTGTTGGGTAGGGGTGGGTAAGAAGTAAGATGTGTTTGTTGGGTAGGGGTGGGTAAGAAGTAAGATGTGTTTGTTGGGTAGGGGTGGGTAAGAAGTAAGATGTGTTTGTTGGGTAGGGGTGGGTAAGAAGTAAGATGTGTTTGTTGGGTAGGGGTGGGTAGAAGTAAGATGTGTTTGTTGGGTAGGGGTGGGTAAGAAGTAAGATGTGTTTGTTGGGTAGTGGTGGGTAAGAAGTAAGATGTGTTTGTTGGGTAGGGGTGGGTAAGAAGTAAGATGTGTTTGTTGGGTAGGGGTGGGTAAGAAGTAAGATGTGTTTGTTGGGTAGGGGTGGGTGCAGAGGCTTGATTTAACCTTAATTCATCTTTACATACTCAGCAGTGTGTGTAAAACCTCTTGTTTCGTTTCTGTTGGGACCTGATTTTTTATTTTGCCACCGAAGTGGCTAGTTTATTGTGCGTCCCATACCCATCCTGTGGAGGGTAGCGCAAGAGCATATGGATACACAAAAGACCCAGGAACTAGGCCCCAAAAGAGTTTACAGGAGTACTTCTGGATAAATATCTACAGTTCACTTATCTGTTAAAAGTAAATTTAAGAAATTTGCTTAATATATCTCGTGTCTCATTTTTATTAACATATCGCATAGGTTATTATACTATCTATCTCTGTATTCCTCAATAAGTGGACAATTAAGCACATAGTGTTCAAGATAGTGACAGTATGGCTGGTCACGTACTTTACATTTGGTTTATCATGTGTGTGTCTCCCAAACTGCCAGAAGTACTTGTAACCAAGCCTAAGGCTGACCACTACATCAGTCAGTCTGTTCACATTGCAAGTTGCTCGGGACGTGACAGAAGAGGAACGAGGGGATATGTGGTGGTGGAGGAAACACAGCAACGGATGAAGTGTATTTATCATGCTTGTGAAGTTGTGGTGGGTGGACAGGTGTTGGTGTGTGTGTTAGCGTGTGTGTGTGTATGAGGGGAGGGGGGTAGAGGAAGGGGATGAATGTGCATCCTCCTGCTGTGCACGTGAAGGTCCTCTCTTGGAGGTGCTGCTTCTGCACTAGTGGTTGGGTCTTCCACTGGTGATTGTGACCCCTACACTTTCAGATTTTATCATATCTTGGTCCACCTAAATGCTTCTGAACTTCTGCCTAGTCTATTTCAGGTCATTGTCAGTAAACAAAGTATTGTACAAATTAATTTTATTGTTTGTATAATCATTTATAGCTCTAATACCCATCTTAATTACTTTGCTGAGAGATCCGCGGATCGAATCCCCGGACGAAAAGCTACGTTTGTTCATGCAAGTTTTGATAGCTGAACAAAGTTAAGAGTGGAGGCCATCTGGAGAATACCTGGAGAGGGTTTCGGGGGTCAACGCCCCCGCGGCCCGGTCTGGGACCAGGCCTCATGGTGGATCAGGGCCTGATCAACCAGGCTATTACTGTTGGTCGCACGTAAACCGACGTACGAGCCACATCCCGGCTGGTCTGGTACTGACTTTAGGTGCCTGTCCAGTGCCTTCTTGAAGACAGCCAGGGGTCTATTGGTAATCCCCCTTATGTATGCTGGGAGGCAGTTGAACAGTCTTGGGCCCCTGACACTTATTGTATTGTCACTTATCGTGCTAGTGGCACCCCTGCTTTTCATTGGGGGGATGTTACATCATCTGCCAAGTCTTTTGCTTTCATAGGGAGTGATTTTCGTGTGCAAGTTTGGTACTAATTCCTCTAGGATTTTCCAGGTGTATATAATCACGTATCTCTCCCGCCTGCGTTCTAGGGAGTACAGGTTTAGGAACTTCAAGCGTTCCCAGTAATTGAGGTGGTTTATCACAGTTGGTACAATACTGAATCATTCTCAGTGTCCTTAATATACTCGAGAGGATGAATAGATTACTTTATACTTATAAGAATAATATTCTACGTGAGGAAATACAGTTATTTATTACATTACTGATGAATACATGAATACAAAATTAACTAACAAAGAATAACTTACAATTAGTTACGGATCTCTCCCAGTAGATCTCATTAAAAGTTTTCTTAGCTGTACCAGGCTCCTTCACACCCCTCAAGAGAGGTTCCTTGATGCTGGTGAGGGGCTCTTGATGTAGGGAATTAGATCTGTGCTCCAATTCCTTGAATTAAGCCTGAATGCCTTCCATTCCCCCCCCACCCACAGGCGCTGTATAATCCCTACGGTTTTAGCGCTTCCCCATGATGATAATCCTTCACGGACCTCCTTACAGGTCAGGTTCCCAGTCTCGGTCCCGGGCCAAGGTTTAGCTTCACCATTGTGTTATTTGAGAGGCACTCGAGTTCCTCAGATATAGAGCATATACAGTCCTTGATCATTCCCCAGTAGGCGACCTGCAAGTGTCAGGTAACACCCACGTACCTTCCTTACTACAAGTGAACAGAAGCAACAAGTGTAAGAAGACTCCGCTCTCCGTGGCCAGCTCCACTCCTCCCCATGATGAAGGAACAAGGAACCTCTTATTTTATACTTCCATGTCAAGTGTACTGGCTGGACTGAGCCTAAGCACACAGTCTCACTATCTGTTTCTGGTTTTATTTCCATGATTTGTTTCTCATTCTAATGGATTTCTCACTTTCCCAGCTGCGAGTCTCGCCTCACGTAGGCTAAGATTATGATGATCATACTTATTATTATTTTTGTATCCTGTTCACATACATGGTTGCCTTCTGTTGCCAGTTTTTTAGTAGTCTTTTTTGTTTACACTGCAGTCAAACTGATCTAGCAACAGCTCCTGAAAACTTACTTCTCTCTCTCTCTCTCTCTCTCTCTCTCTCTCTCTCTCTCTCTCTCTCTTCTCTCTCTCTCATATAAACCTTAGCTTCTCTCGCAGCTGTGTCTTCTCTACCCTCGTTCATATAAACTCTTGTAAGCTGCTCTCTCTCTCTCTTTCTAAACATTTCATAATTTTTCTGTCATTTTGTTTTTATTCCAGCAATTAATTTCCACTATTATCCGCTGTGAGTCAGATTCCTTGTGTTTGCTCCCTCTCAAAATTATCAACACTGCCTTATATACTTCCCTCTTACTCTTCTGTCAACCCTTCCAGCTGTTTTTGTTTTCTTTCTATCTTTTCTCTGTACCGCCCTTTAGTAAAAAGAAAAAAAAAAGAAAACTCTCCCTTCGTTGCTACCTGGACTGTGTCATGTTAGTAAACACAACTCTCCCTTCGTTGCTACCTGGACTGGGTCATGTTAGTAAACACAACTCTCCCTTCGTTGCTACCTGGACTGTGTCATGTTAGTAAACACAACTCGACCTTCGTTGCTACCTGGACTGGGTCATGTTAATAAACACAACTCTCCCTTCGTTGCTACCTGGACTGTGTCATGTTAGTAAACACAACTCGACCTTCGTTGCTACCTGGACTGTGTCATGTTAGTAAACACAACTCTCCCTTCGTTGCTACCTGGACTGGGTCATGTTAGTAAACACAACTCTCCCTTCGTTGCTACCTGGACTGTCATGTTAGTAAACACAACTCGACCTTCGTTGCTACCTGGACTGTGTCATGTTAGTAAACACAACTCTCCCTTCGTTGCTACCTGGACTGGGTCATGTTAGTAAACACAACTCGACCTTCGTTGCTACCTGGACTGGGTCATGTTAGTAAACACAACTCTCCCTTCGTTGCTACCTGGACTGTGTCATGTTAGTAAACACAACTCGACCTTCGTTGCTACCTTGACTGTGTCATGTTAGTAAACACAACTCTCCCTTCGTTGCTACCTGGACTGTGTCATGTTAGTAAACACAACTCTCCCTTCGTTGCTACCTGGACTGGGTCATGTTAGTAAACACAACTCTCCCTTCGTTGCTACCTGGACTGGGTCATGTTAGTAAACACAACTTTCCCTTCGTTGCTACCTGGACTGTGTCATGTTAGTAAACACAACTCGACCTTCGTTGCTACCTGGACTGGGTCATGTTAGTAAACACAACTCTCCCTTCGTTGCTACCTGGACTGAGTCATGTTAGTAAACACAACTCTCCCTTCGTTGCTACCTGGACTGGGTCATGTTAGTAAACACAACTCTCCCTTCGTTGCTACCTGGACTGAGTCATGTTAGTAAACACAACTCTCCCTTCGTTGCTACCTGGACTGTGTCATGTTAGTAAACACAACTCTCCCTTCGTTGCTACCTGGACTGTGTCATGTTAGTAAACACAACTCTCCCTTCGTTGCTACCTGGACTGGGTCATGTTAGTAAACACAACTCGACCTTCGTTGCTACCTGGACTGTGTCATGTTAGTAAACACAACTCTCCCTTCGTTGCTACCTGGACTGTGTCATGTTAGTAAACACAACTCTCCCTTCGTTGCTATCTGACTGTGTCATGTTAGTAAACACAACTCGACCTTCGTTGCTACCTGGACTGGGTCATGTTAGTAAACACAACTCGACCTTCGTTGCTACCTGGACTGTGTCATGTTAGTAAACACAACAATCCCTTCGTTGGTACTGGACTGTGTCATGTTAGTAAACACAACTCTCCCTTCGTTGCTACCTGGACTGGGTCATGTTAGTAAACACAACTCTCCCTTCGTTGCTACCTGGGCTGGGTCATGATAGTAAACACAACTCTCCCTTCGTTGCTACCTGGGCTGTGTCATGTTAGTAAACACAACTCTCCCTTCGTTGCTACCTGGACTGTGTCATGTTAGTAAACACAACTCGACCTTCGTTGCTACCTGGACTGTGTCATGTTAGTAAACACAACTCTCCCTTCGTTGCTACCTGGACTGGGTCATGTTAGTAAACACAACTCGACCTTCGTTGCTACCTGGACTGGGTCATGTTAGTAAACACAACTCTCCCTTCGTTGCTACCTGGACTGTGTCATGTTAGTAAACACAACTAGACCGTCGTAGCTACCTGGACTGTGTCATGTTAGTAAACACAACTCTCCCTTCGTTGCTACCTGGACTGTGTCATGTTAGTAAACACAACTCGACCTTCGTTGCTACCTGGACTGGGTCATGTTAGTAAACACAAGTCGACCTTCGTTGCTACCTGGACTGGGTCATGTTAGTAAACAACTCGACCTTCGTTGCTACCTGGACTGTGTCATGTTAGTAAACACAACTCTCCCTTCGTTGCTACCTGGACTGGGTCATGTTAGTAAACACAACTCTCCCTTCGTTGCTACCTGGACTGGGTCATGTTAGTAAACACAACTCTCCCTTCGTTGCAACCTGGACTGAGTCATGTTAGTAAACACAACTCTCCCTTCGTTGCTACCTGGACTGTGTCATGTTAGTAAACACAACTCTCCCTTCGTTGCTACCTGGACTGTGTCATGTTAGTAAACACAACTCTCCCTTCGTTGCTACCTGGACTGGGTCATGTTAGTAAACACAACTCGACCTTCGTTGCTACCTGGACTGTGTCATGTTAGTAAACACAACTCTCCCTTCGTTGCTACCTGGACTGTGTCATGTTAGTAAACACAACTCTCCCTTCGTTGCTATCTGGACTGTGTCATGTTAGTAAACACAACTCGACCTTCGTTGCTACCTGGACTGGGTCATGTTAGTAAACACAACTCGACCTTCGTTGCTACCTGGACTGTGTCATGTTAGTAAACACAACAATCCCTTCGTTGGTACCGGGACTGTGTCATGTTAGTAAACACAACTCTCCCTTCGTTGCTACCTGGACTGGGTCATGTTAGTAAACACAACTCTCCCTTCGTTGCTACCTGGACTGGGTCATGATAGTAAACACAACTCTCCCTTCGTTGCTACCTGGACTGTGTCATGTTAGTAAACACAACTCTCCCTTCGTTGCTACCTGGACTGTGTCATGTTAGTAAACACAACTCGACCTTCGTTGCTACCTGGACTGTGTCATGTTAGTAAACACAACTCTCCCTTCGTTGCTACCTGGACTGGGTCATGTTAGTAAACACAACTCGACCTTCGTTGCTACCTGGACTGGGTCATGTTAGTAAACACAACTCTCCCTTCGTTGCTACCTGGACTGTGTCATGTTAGTAAACACAACTTGACCTTCGTTGCTACCTGGACTGTGTCATGTTAGTAAACACAACTCTCCCTTCGTTGCTACCTGGACTGTGTCATGTTAGTAAACACAACTCGACCTTCGTTGCTACCTGGACTGGGTCATGTTAGTAAACACAAGTCGACCTTCGTTGCTACCTGGACTGGGTCATGTTAGTAAACACAACTCGACCTTCGTTGCTACCTGGACTGTGTCATGTTAGTAAACACAACTCTCCCTTCGTTGCTACCTGGACTGTGTCATGTTAGTAAACACAACTCTCCCTTCGTTGCTACCTGGACTGGGTCATGTTAGTAAACACAACTCGACCTTCGTTGCTACCTGGACTGGGTCATGTTAGTAAACACAACTCTCCCTTCGTTGCTACCTGGACTGTGTCATGTTAGTAAACACAACTTGACCTTCGTTGCTACCTGGACTGTGTCATGTTAGTAAACACAACTCTCCCTTCGTTGCTACCTGGACTGTGTCATGTTAGTAAACACAACTCGACCTTCGTTGCTACCTGGACTGGGTCATGTTAGTAAACACAAGTCGACCTTCGTTGCTACCTGGACTGGGTCATGTTAGTAAACACAACTCGACCTTCGTTGCTACCTGGACTGTGTCATGTTAGTAAACACAACTCTCCCTTCGTTGCTACCTGGACTGGGTCATGTTAGTAAACAACTCGACCTTCGTTGCTACCTGGACTGTGTCATGTTAGTAAACACAACTCTCCCTTCGTTGCTACCTGGACTGGGTCATGTTAGTAAACACAACTCTCCCTTCGTTGCTACCTGGACTGGGTCATGTTAGTAAACACAACTCTCCCTTCGTTGCAACCTGGACTGGGTCATGTTAGTAAACACAACTCGACCTTCGTTGCTACCTGGACTGGGTCATGTTAATAAACACAACTCGACCTTCGTTGCTACCTGGACTGTGTCATGTTAGTAAACACAACTCGACCTTCGTTGCTTCCTGGACTTGGTCATGTTAGTAAACACAACTCGACCTTCGTTGCTACCTGGACTGGGTCATGTTAGTAAACACAACTCTCCCTTCGTTGCTTCCTGGACTGGGTCATGTTAGTAAACACAACTCTCCCTTCGTTGCTTCCTGGACTGGGTCATGTTAGTAAACACAACTCTCCCTTCGTTGCTACCTGGACTGTGTCATGTTAGTAAACACAAATCGACCTTACAACCTGACGTTGCCCAATGTAAATAATGCAAAACTACTTACACTTTTCTTTTTATTACAAGCATACCTTGATAGAATATAAGGTAATGTTTTTGTAAACAAATTGTGTGACCTAATTCATGTCTGCATATATAACTTGTTTCGATTGTAACCCGATATGAACATGTAAATAGTTCATTACATGGTTATAACTATGAGCATAATTTTTGAAGGTGTGGACCGGTAAGCCAGCGGAAGGCCTCGGTCAGATGACGGTGGGTCATCATCTGACTAAGACCCGTCAGGAAACACTAGTTCTGTTTCCTGACGAACCTTACCTAACCTAACCATTACCATTGTAACTTGTTCAGTTATCAGAACTTTGCGACCCAGTCTCTAAACCCATTATGTACCTCTGTAATGTTGAAGTGCAGTCCCTGAACCCATTACGTGTCTAATGTTGAGGTACAGTCCCTGGACCCATTATGTACCTCTGAAATCTGACTACCACCCACAGGATGGGTGTGTGGTGACTACCACCCACAGGATGGGTATGTGGTGACTACCACCTACTGGATGGGTATGTGGTGACTACCACCCACAGGATGGGTATGTGGTGACTACCACCCACAGGATGGGTATGTGGTGACTACCACACAGGATGGGTATGTGGTGACTACCACCCACAGGATGGGTATGTGGTGACTACCACCCACAGGATGGGTATGTGGTGACTACCACACAGGATGGGTATGTGGTGACTACAACACACAGGATGGGTATGTGGGTGACTACCACACACAGGATGAGTATGGGGTGCATAACAAAGATATTAAGCTACCTACCTCCCACTCGGAGTGTGTTCCTTCACTCTCTCCCCCTCATTCACTTGTTCTTATCACATCTGCGAGGAAAATATTAGGATGGATAATGAGAACCTTCAAAACAAGGGATGCCAAGCCAGCGATGATCTTATTTAAATCACTTGTTCTCTGTAGGTTGGAATACTGCAGTACACTAACAGCTCCATTCAAGTCAGGTGAAATCGCAGATCTAGAGAATGTACAGAGAACCTTCACTACGCATACAACTTTCATCAAACACCTTAATTACTGGGAACGCTTGGAGTCACTTGACCTGCACTCACTGGAGCGCAGGCGAGATACATCATAAGATATACCTCGGAAATCCTAGAGGGACTGGTCCCAAATCTGCACACAGAAATCACTCCCTACGAAAGCAAAAGACTAGGCAGACAGTGTAACATCCCCCAGTGAAAAGTAGGGGAACCATGAGTACACTACGAGAAAACAGTAAATGTTCAGGGCCCAAGATTGTTTATCAGCCTCCTACCAGGCATAACGGGAATTACCAATAGACCCCTGGTTGTCTTCAAGAGGCAGGTCTCAGTTTCATTGCTGTCCTTAATGACCTTTTGTTTTAAGTCATAACTTCCTCCTTCGTCAATGTTATTTGTGTTTCCATGACCCACGAAATCGTAATGACACAAACAAAAACAAACAAACAAACAAATTTTATTTCATTGCAGATTACATGGGTATCGGAAGTTACAATGTAAATTGAGTGCAAGGAGAGCCACTGACATGCCATGGCATTAGGGGCAGCTTATTCTAGTCCTTAAAAACTATGTACTTAATATTAGAGAAATTTATTGAGTTTATTCTAGTTAAAAATTATTTTCAAAATTACAATATGATGAAATTTTACTGTTTAAATTATTATATAATGATATTAGATCTTAGATTGTTACAGGTGTTAAGATTCTTGAATGATAATATGGAATTGAGATTATCTTAAGGAAAATAACATTGAGCATTTTTGACATTAACTTATAATATGAGTAGGGGGTAATATAATAGTAACATATTATTAAAAATTGAGATTATCGTATAGGAAAGTAACAATGAGCATTTTTCAAAGTAGTTTATAGTATGATCATTTAGGTTTGGGTGAGTAGGTGGTTTTGAGTTGAGTCTTAAATTGATTTTCAGACAAGATTATCTTAATATTTACTGGTAATGAATTCCAGATTCTGGGCCCCTTTATGTGCATAGAATTTTTACATAGGTTGATATGAACACGGGGTATATCAAAAGTGATCTGTGTCGTGTGTTGTGGTCATGGGTCCTATTAAAGTTGGTGAGGAGAGTTTTGAGCAGAGGGTTTATATTAGAGTGTAAAGTTTTATATATGTAGTAGGCACAAGAGTAAGTATGAATGTTCTTTACGGTGAGTAGTTTGAGACTTTTGAATATTGGTGGAGTATGCTGTCTAGAGTGGGAATTTGTTATCATTCTGACTGCGGCCTTTTGTTGTGTTATGAGTGGTCTAAGGTGATTTAACCTTGTTGATCCCCATGCACAGATTCCATAGGTGAGATACGGGTAGATAAGTGAATGATATAGTGCAAGGAGAGCTGATTGAGGTACATAATAGCGTATCTTTGATAATATGCCTACTGTCTTCGAGATTTTCTTGGAAATTTGTTGTATATGTGTTTGGAATTTAAGGCTACTGTCAAGGTGGATTCCTAGGAATTTTCCCTCTGTGAGTCTTGTGATGGGTGTACCATTGAGTGTTATGTTAAGTGGAACATTTGTGGCTTTGCTTCCAAACTGTATGAAGTAGGTCTTGTCAGTATTGAGAGTAAGCTTAGTAGTCGTCATCCATGTTGATATTTTCTGTAATTCGGCATTAACAGTGTTGGCCAGTATAACTGGATTTGGGTGAGAGAAGACATATGTTGTGTCATCTGCAAATAAAATGGGTTTGAGTAGTTGTGATGCATTCGGTAGGTCATTTATGTAAATGAGGAATAGGAGTGGCCCCAGGACACTTCCTTGAGGGACTCCGACTGTAATTGGTTGTGTGGAAGAGTTCGCTCCATTTGTGTACACGTATTGGCTTCTGTTGGTGAGGTATGATTTTAGGTAGTTGAGTGGGTGCCCCCTTATACCATAATGTGCTAATTTTGTGAGCAGTAAATCATGGTCGACTGTATCAAAAGCTTTGCGGAGATCAATGAAGATTCCCAGTGGGACTTCTTTTTTCTCAAGTGCTGTATATATTAACTCACGATTGCAAACAAACCATACCACGGGTTCGAACCCCACCCGTGGTATGGTTTATTTGTGTTTCGTCTCGGAGCCTCGCAGGCGACGCCACAATTCAAGGCTTCGTCCATTTAATTTCTTTGCAATGTAGAGAACCGCTAGAGGTAAATAAAACTGATTTCCACGCAATAATTATTCGGGGAATCCACTTTTCTCTTTTATGATTTTTTTTTATAAAAAACTAACAAAAAATAATCACAGAGAATGCAAGATGTAGACCAAAAAAACTGTCTATTTAATTATGAATAACGAATAATAAATGACAAACTAAAAATGTTAACGAAGTGAAAATAACAATGTCTTAAGGCTTAAGAATTATCTGATGGTGAGGAGAGGTGCTACAAGCGTCTTGTAGTGCCTCTGATGGTTGACACACTGATGGTAAGGTGAGGTGCTACAAGCGTCTTGTAGTGCCTCTGATGGTTGACACACTGATGGTAAGGTGAGGTGCTACAAGCGTCTTGTAGTGCCTCTGATGGTTGACACACTGATGGTAAGGAGAGGTGCTACAAGCGTCTTGTAGTGTCTCTGATGGTTGACACACTGATGGTAAGGAGAGGTGCTACAAGCATCTTGTAGTGTCTCTGATGGTTGACACACTGATGGTAAGGAGAGGTGCTACAAGCGTCTTGTAGTGTCTCTGATGGTTGACACACTGATGGTAAGGAGAGGTGCTACAAGCGTCTTGTAGTGCCTCTGATGGTTGACACACTGATGGTGAGGAGAGGTGCTACAAGCGTCTTGTAGTGCCTCTGATGGTTGACACACACTGATGGTAAGGTGAGGTGCTACAAGCGTCTTGTAGTGCCTCTGATGGTTGACACACTGATGGTGAGGAGAGGTGCTACAAGCGTCTTGTAGTGCCTCTGATGGTTGACACACACTGATGGTAAGGTGAGGTGCTACAAGCGTCTTGTAGTGCCTCTGATGGTTGACACACTGATGGTGAGGAGAGGTGCTACAAGCGTCTTGTAGTGCCTCTGATGGTTGACACACACTGATGGTAAGGAGAGGTGCTACAAGCATCTTGTAGTGTCTCTGATGGTTGACACACACTGATGGTAAGGAGAGGTGCTACAAGCGTCTTGTAGTGTCTCTGATGGTTGACACACACTGATGGTAAGGAGAGGTGCTACAAGCGTCTTGTAGTGTCTCTGATGGTTGACACACACTGATGGTAAGGAGAGGTGCTACAAGCGTCTTGTAGTGCCTCTGATGGTTGACACACTGATGGTAAGGAGAGGTGCTACAAGCATCTTGTAGTGCCTCTGATGGTTGACACACACTGATGGTAAGGAGAGGTGCTACAAGCGTCTTGTAGTGTCTCTGATGGTTGACACACACTGATGGTAAGGAGAGGTGCTACAAGCGTCTTGTAGTGCCTCTGATGGTTGACACTGATGGTAAGGAGAGGTGCTACAAGCATCTTGTAGTGCCTCTGATGGTTGACACACTGATGGTAAGGAGAGGTGCTACAAGCATCTTGTAGTGTCTCTGATGGTTGACACACTGATGGTAAGGAGAGGTGCTACAAGCGTCTTGTAGTGTCTCTGATGGTTGACACACTGATGGTAAGGAGAGGTGCTACAAGCGTCTTGTAGTGCCTCTGATGGTTGACACACTGATGGTGAGGAGAGGTGCTACAAGCGTCTTGTAGTGCCTCTGATGGTTGACACACTGATGGTGAGGAGAGGTGCTACAAGCGTCTTGTAGTGCCTCTGATGGTTGACACACACTGATGGTGAGGAGAGGTGCTACAAGCGTCTTGTAGTGCCTCTGATGGTTGACACACTGATGGTAAGGAGAGGTGCTACAAGCGTCTTGTAGTGTCTCTGATGGTTGACACACTGATGGTAAGGAGAGGTGCTACAAGCGTCTTGTAGTGCCTCTGATGGTTGACACACACTGATGGTGAGGAGAGGTGCTACAAGCGTCTTGTAGTGTCTCTGATGGTTGACACACACTGATGGTGAGGAGAGGTGCTACAAGCGTCTTGTAGTGTCTCTGATGGTTGACACACTGATGGTAAGGAGAGGTGCTACAAGCGTCTTGTAGTGCCTCTGATGGTTGACACACTGATGGTAAGGAGAGGTGCTACAAGCGTCTTGTAGTGCCTCTGATGGTTGACACACTGATGGTAAGGAGAGGTGCTACAAGCGTCTTGTAGTGCCTCTGATGGTTGACACACACTGATGGTAAGGAGAGGTGCTACAAGCGTCTTGTAGTGTCTCTGATGGTTGACACACACTGGTGAGGAGAGGTGCTACAAGCGTCTTGTAGTGTCTCTGATGGTTGACACACTGATGGTAAGGAGAGGTGCTACAAGCGTCTTGTAGTGCCTCTGATGGTTGACACACACTGATGGTGAGGAGAGGTGCTACAAGCGTCTTGTAGTGCCTCTGATGGTTGACACACACTGATGGTAAGGAGAGGTGCTACAAGCATCTTGTAGTGTCTCTGATGGTTGACACACTGATGGTAAGGAGAGGTGCTACAAGCGTCTTGTAGTGTCTCTGATGGTTGACACACACTGATGGTAAGGAGAGGTGCTACAAGCGTCTTGTAGTGTCTCTGATGGTTGACACACTGATGGTAAGGAGAGGTGCTACAAGCGTCTTGTAGTGCCTCTGATGGTTGACACACACTGATGGTGAGGAGAGGTGCTACAAGCGTCTTGTAGTGTCTCTGATGGTTGACACACTGATGGTAAGGAGAGGTGCTACAAGCGTCTTGTAGTGCCTCTGATGGTTGACACACACTGATGGTGAGGAGAGGTGCTACAAGCGTCTTGTAGTGTCTCTGATGGTTGACACACTGATGGTAAGGAGAGGTGCTACAAGCGTCTTGTAGTGCCTCTGATGGTTGACACACACTGATGGTGAGGAGAGGTGCTACAAGCGTCTTGTAGTGCCTCTGATGGTTGACACACACTGATGGTAAGGAGAGGTGCTACAAGCGTCTTGTAGTGTCTCTGATGGTTGACACACTGATGGTGAGGAGAGGTGCTACAAGCGTCTTGTAGTGCTCTGATGGTTGACACACACTGATGGTGAGGAGAGGTGCTACAAGCGTCTTGTAGTGCCTCTGATGGTTGACACACTGATGGTGAGGAGAGTGCTACAAGCGTCTTGTAGTGCCTCTGATGGTTGACACACTGATGGTAAGGAGAGGTGCTACAAGCGTCTTGTAGTGCTCTGATGGTGACACACACTGATGGTGAGGAGAGGTGCTACAAGCGTCTTGTAGTGCTCTGATGGTTGACACACTGATGGTGAGGAGAGGTGCTACAAGCGTCTTGTAGTGCCTCTGATGGTTGACACACACTGATGGTGAGGAGAGGTGCTACAAGCGTCTTGTAGTGCCTCTGATGGTTGACACACACTGATGGTAAGGAGAGGTGCTACAAGCGTCTTGTAGTGCCTCTGATGGTTGACACACACTGATGGTGAGGAGAGGTGCTACAAGCGTCTTGTAGTGCCTCTGATGGTTGACACACACTGATGGTGAGGAGAGGTGCTACAAGCGTCTTGTAGTGCTTCTGATGGTTGACACACACTGATGGTGAGGAGAGGTGCTACAAGCGTCTTGTAGTGCCTCTGATGGTTGACACACTGATGGTAAGGTGAGGTGCTACAAGCGTCTTGTAGTGCCTCTGATGGTTGACACACACTGATGGTAAGGTGAGGTGCTACAAGCGTCTTGTAGTGCCTCTGATGGTTGACACACTGATGGTGAGGAGACGTGCTTCTAGACTAATAATAATAATACTTTATTTAGACATGGTACAATGATACATAGTTGGGTAGACATGATACATAGGTATTAATGAGATGTACATGCCAAAAGCCCCTAATATGCTGTGCATAGCATAGTATAGTGAGCGAGGAACTGGGGATAGGGGAAGAATAGATTGGTGAGAGGAAGAGACAGTACCAGGGTTTAACCCAGTAGCTAAATCTATCGTGGTACTGGTGACTGGTGTGGCGAGGAAACGTTCATGCACAAGGTACCTGTGAGAAATCCACTGGTGGTGTAAGGGGGGGATGAGGAGACAGGTTAGAGGTACTGAGCTGAGGGACTGATTACCTCGCCTCCCACTGCCTCCTGTATACTTTTCTACAGTCTTCATATTACGTCCATTTATGGTATTGATAAAGCCACTGGATGGCGAAACGTCTACAAGATACCCACATGTTGCACATATGTCTACTTCATCACGCCCAGTGGGAAACTGTTGAGTCAAGAAGGAAGACCGAAGCCAAGCTCATGATTCTTGGAATTTTCAACCACTAAAATGGTCGTCCATGGAGGACCGGGAATGAAGATCCAAGCTTCTCACTCAGGTCTCCAAAGTCAGCACATCAGGAATCCTACGAGAAAGAGAAGAGCTGACCAACCAGCAAAGCTGAACCTTCTTTTCTCTCTCAACTAGTCTGTCAGAGGAACGCCTTCCACCTGAACAAATAACAATGGAAAAAATAATAAAAACAAATAAAGACTCTTGGATATGAAATAAATTAAGACTTTTAAGTTTTTAATAAAATATAAAAAAAAATAGGCCTTTGTGGTTCTGGCAGGATGGAGAGTAGGAGAATATAAGCCCAGGTTGAGCCTCTGATGTAGACGAGATGTAGGATGGTTATCCTGGGTAGTTAACAATTCTCGTATGCCACTTGGTCGAGGTACGTAAGATTTTGAAGCGGAAGAGTAGACAAAAACCAAGTCAGAGAGACGTACATCTAGCTCCTTCAAAACTGGCGTCTGTACCAGCTGACCAGGCCAGCAGCAGAGCTGATAAAGAGAAAAAAAATATAGTTACCACAAGTAAGTAAACATAACACGTAAGAAAGAAAAAGGATAACATGTTTACTTTAAGATGGTAGAAATTACTGGTAACTTTAATTAACAACCACAATTAAAATACCCTTGGTAGAGCACCTTACCTGTTCAGGAGAAGAGTGGAGGTGTAGTGTCTCTCCACAGTTTCACTGTCACCAGGTAAGGTAACTACCACCAGAAAAGGGTGGGGGGTTCTGATTCGGCCCGCAAGAGGGTAGCACCGGCTGAACCCGTGAATGACCGCCGGCAGACTAACAACCTTAACCCATAATTAGACTACTTTTCCCTCACATAGTCGAACATAAAGAAAATGAAGACGGAGTTTCCCCCAGCATCCAGCGACCACTGTGTAATAACTTTATGCTATTCAATGGAAGGGGAAGATGGAAAATCGAAAATATAAGATATATGTATATATATACTGGATTCCTCACTCTTTTCTGTTTGTAAGACTTTCTAAATGGTCCAAGTCGTAAGCTCCTTCTATGTGCGGGTTATTTGTGTATTGTTCCAGTCACGGTGTTGTGGCTTTTTCTTCTTTAAGGAATAAGATGATTTCTGTCATAAACGACGTATTACACTGAGCTGGTCGGACAAACCACACAAATAACATAGACCTACACAAGGCAGGTTTATACCAACCTACCAGTCAATAAACATAAGGTATTAGGTGAAAACCTGACTCAGTTGACACTGTAAGGAGGATAAACCCAGGAACAACAGAGACTGGAAAACATATAAAAATGGATAAACAAGAGAGTCCGGCGTGGATGCCATAAAAAATAAATATGAGGGCTTAAAGCAAATAGAAACTGACGTAACAAACAAAATAATGGAATCAAAACTTCTTTACACGGCCACATCACAAGTTACTGTAAAGGATCAGGTGATAAGGTTCAGAAAACAAGAGGATCGAATTGTAGATAATGAAGATATATGATAACTACAGTGTAATGAAGATATATGATAACTACAGTGTAATGATGAAGATATGATAACTACAGTGTAATGAAGATATATGATAACTACAGTGTAATGAAGATATATGATAACTACAGTGTAATGAAGATATATGATAACTACAGTGTAATGAAGATATATGATAATTACAGTGTAATGAAGATATATAATACCTACAGTGTAATGATGAAGATATATGATAACTACAGTGTAATAATGAAGACATGATAACTACAGTGTAATGATGAAGATATATGATAACTAAATTATGCATAAATCGCTAACAAGCGATACAAAATGTAAAACAACCACGGGGGGAGTTGAATGATAGCTCTAGGCCTTTCGTGTTACAATCAACACATCATCAGGAGCTTGCAATGTTTCAGAAAAGAGGAAGTCCAAGGAAATTCGTTCAGGGGAACGTTTTTTGCTAGAGCTAAAAACGTTCTCCTGAACGAATTTGCTTGTACTTCCTCCTCTTTTCTGCAACATTGCAAGCTCCTGATGATGTGTTGATTGTAACACGAAAGGCCTAGAGCTATCATTCAACGCCCCCCGTGATTGTTTTGCATGATAACTAAAGTGTAATGAACACTTGCCAATGTTAGGTAAGAGGACATAAGTGCAACTAATGCGACATTGTATTGTGGCAACTTTTCGCTCTCCAGGAACTTTGTCAAACCATTTCGCTCCTGGAGAGTGAAACGTTGCCATAATAAAATGTCGCATTAGTTACACTTGTGTTCTTTTACCTAACATATTGTCGGACATTCTAGCAACATTATCACAACACTTGTCAGTGTTCAATAATGACCCGCCTGTACATACCAACTCGCAAGATTAATTCATCAGTATATTTCGATCCCCTTCTGGGATCCTCTTCAGAAGGGGATCAAAATACACAGGAAAAATTAATCTTCTGAGTTTCTGTATCCACGTGAGTTATAATTAAGCGGGAAAATACATAAAGTACCATTGGAACAACATCGCCGTGGATGCAAAGAGAAGTAGCAGAAGTTCTATGCAAGACACACCCCTCAAGGGAGGTTCCCTGACGCTGGTGAGGTGCTCTTGATCTAGGGAATTGGATATGTGCTTCGGTTCCCTGAATTGAGCCTGAATACCTTCCATCATTCCCCCCCCCCCCAGTTGCTCTGTATAATCCTATGGGTTTAGCGCTCCTCCATGATTATAATAATATGGAAGACACTCGGCCAAAACTAAAGTAGATGGAAAAGTGACGAAGGAATTAGCAGCTTCCTGGAAGGTGGTGAATATACATAATTAAATATTCAGGAAGAGAAGCGGACAGTGGCCTTTCCATGTTGACAATGATGATGAGGTAGACGCATGTGCAACACTTGCCTATATTTATTCCTGAAACGTCGCGCCTGCATAGCAGACTTCTTCACTTGAATACAGAGTTGAGTTTTAATAGTGAAGGAGCAGCGCTGTATGACTTTTATGGATTTGTCGCTTACTTATAATAATGATGGTGATGGTAGTAGATGTTCAGTACCTCACTCTTGTTAGATGTTCAGTACCTCACTCTTGTTAGATGTTCAGTACCTCACTCTTGTTAGATGTTCAGTACCTCACTCTTGTTAGATGTTCAGTACCTCACTCTTGTTAGATGTTCAGTACCTCACTCTTGTTAGATGTTCAGTACCTCACTCTTGTTAGATGTTCAGTACCTCACTCTTGTTAGATGTTCAGTACCTCACTCTTGTTAGATGTTCAGTACCTCACTCTTGTTAGATGTTCAGTACCTCACTCTTGTTAGATGTTCAGTACCTCACTCTTGTTAGATGTTCAGTACCTCACTCTTGTTAGATGTTCAGTACCTCACTCTTGTTAGATGTTCAGTACCTCACTCTTGTTAGATGTTCAGTACCTCACTCTTGTTAGATGTTCAGTACCTCACTCTTGTTAGATGTTCAGTACCTCACTCTTGTTAGATGTTCAGTACCTCACTCTTGTTAGATGTTCAGTACCTCTTGTTAGATGTTCAGTACCTCACTCTTGTTAGATGTTCAGTACCTCACTCTTGTTAGATGTTCAGTACCTCACTCTTGTTAGATGTTCAGTACCTCACTCTTGTTAGATGTTCAGTACCTCACTCTTGTTAGATGTTCAGTACCTCTTGTTAGATGTTCAGTACCTCACTCTTGTTAGATGTTCAGTACCTCACTCTTGTTAGATGTTCAGTACCTCTTGTTAGATGTTCAGTACCTCACTCTTGTTAGATGTTCAGTACCTCACTCTTGTTAGATGTTCAGTACCTCTTGTTAGATGTTCAGTACCTCACTCTTGTTAGATGTTCAGTACCTCACTCTTGTTAGATGTTCAGTACCTCACTCTTGTTAGATGTTCAGTACCTCACTCTTGTTAGATGTTCAGTACCTCACTCTTGTTAGATGTTCAGTACCTCACTCTTGTTAGATGTTCAGTACCTCACTCTTGTTAGATGTTCAGTACCTCATCTTGTTAGATGTTCAGTACCTCACTCTTGTTAGATGTTCAGTACCTCACTTGTTAGATGTTCAGTACCTCACTCTTGTTAGATGTTCAGTACCTCACTCTTGTTAGATGTTCAGTACCTCACTCTTGTTAGATGTTCAGTACCTCACTCTTGTTAGATGTTCAGTACCTCACTCTTGTTAGATGTTCAGTACCTCACTCTTGTTAGATGTTCAGTACCTCACTCTTGTTAGATGTTCAGTACCTCACTCTTGTTAGATGTTCAGTACCTCACTCTTGTTAGATGTTCAGTACCTCACTCTTGTTAGATGTTCAGTACCTCACTCTTGTTAGATGTTCAGTACCTCACTCTTGCCTAACTTGCCCCGTCTCCTGACGAAGACAACAACAATCCCGCGTCAGGAAACAGGACAAGTGTTTCCTGACGCGGGTCTCAGTCGTATGATGAGCCGCAGCTGAAGCTTTTGGTCATCTGACCGAGGCCTTCCGCTGGCTTAGCGGTCCACCTATTTACATATTAAGGTTATAATTATAACCACCATTGTCGACAGAAGAGAGAGGTGCAAAGCAATAGAACGACCGCTAAGATACAAACTTTCTCAGCACCTACGAACTCTCTCCTCTGCCTGACCATTCATCACTGCCAGAACATGTAAAGCAATAAGTGTAATATGTATTTCGAAAGACTGATCTTTATTTAACTACATAGAGAACTCTGCGGACTCTACATCAAGAGGAGTGAGTATGCAGTAGAGGCCGCTCACTGCTGCCATGTAGCCTTGAATAGCAATAGTTCCAGTTTGCGTTTCTCTCTCTTCCTTCTCATAACTCATTGGCATTAATATTCAGCTTGGAGTTCCCAGCACCCAGAGCCTTCATTGCTAGGTTCTACCACGTCAGCAACAACAACTGCAACCACAACAAGAACAACTAGCAGCAAGAACGACAACAAATACAGTAGCATAAGCAGAAGTAATAATAATAATATTTTTATTTCGTTGCAAGTTACAAGTATACATAGTTATTGGTAGTTACAATTATACAACTGTAATGCAAGGAGAGCCCCTGGCATGCCATGGCAGCAGCCGCACCGACAGCAACAGCAGCAGATGCAACAGCAACAGCGACAGCAGCAGCAAAAACAACAATAACTGCAGCAGCAGCAGCAACAACAGTAACAGCAGCAACAATAACAGTAACAGCAGCAGAAACAACAGTAACAGCAGAAAGAACAACAGTAGCAACAACAACAACAGCTTCAGCAGCAGCAACAGCAACAACAGCTTCAGCAGCAGCAACAGCAACAACAGCTTCAGCAGCAGCAACAGCAACAACAGCTTCAGCAGCAGCAACAGCAACAACAGCTTCAGCAGTAACAACAGCTTCAGCAACAACAACAACAGCTTCAGCAGCAGCAACAGCAACAACAGCTTCAGCAGTAGCAACAGCAACAACAGCTTCAGCAACAGCAACAACAGCTTCAGCAGTAGCAACAGCAACAACAGCTTCAGCAGTAGCAACAGCAACAACAGCTTCAGCAACAGCAACAACAGCTTCAGCAGCAGCAACAGCAACAACAGCTTCAGCAGCAGCAACAGCAACAACAGCTTCAGCAGAAGCAACAGCAACAACAGCTTCAGCAGCAGCAACAGCAACAACAGCTTCAGCAGTAACAACAGCTTCAGCAACAACAGCTTCAGCAGTAGCAACAGCAACAACAGCTTCAGCAACAGCAACAACAGCTTCAGCAGCAGCAACAGCAACAACAGCTTCAGCAGCAGCAACAACAACAACAGCTTCAGCAGCAGCAACAGCAACAACAGCTTCAGCAGCAGCAACAACAGCTTCAGCAGCAGCAACAACAGCTTCAGCAGCAGCAACATCAACAACAGCTTCAGCAGCAGCAACAGCAACAACAGCTTCAGCAGCAGCAACAGCAACAACAGCTTCAGCAGCAGCAACATCAACAACAGCTTCAGCAGCAGCAACAGCAACAACAGCTTCAGCAGCAGCAACAGCAACAACAGCTTCAGCAGCAGCAACAGCACTAACAACAACAACATCATCATCATGCAACATCGCGGAGTAAAGGTGTTTATCACTTAATGTTGAAGTATAACTCTCCATCACAAGTTTTAAGCACACACTTCCCGCTGGCTGCGCCACCACCACCTCTGTAACACACAGAGAGAGTCGTCAGGAAGTGGAACACTCTGGAGAGTCATGTAGTGGATCCATGCATAGCTTTAAAAAGAGGAATGATAAATTTAGCTCATGGAGCAGGGAGATAGTGGACCTAGTAGCGACCAGTGAAGAGGCGGGGCCAGGAGCTGTGACTCGACCCCTGCAACCAGAAATAGGTGAGTACACACATACATACACGCCTAAGAACAGCGTTTCGACATCGAAGTAAGAAGTCATCCAAGACACTGTAGTACACGGTGTACGTCAGGTCCATATTGGAGTATGCAGCACCAGTATGGAACCCACATTTGGTCAGGTACCTCAAGAAATTAGAGAATGGGCAAACGTTTGCAATAACATTAGTCCTGGTGAAAAGAGGTTAAGGGAACCCAACCTGATGACAGTGGAGGACGGGAGGGATAGGGGAGACATGATAACGACGTGTAAAATAATGAGAGGACAAGGTGAATAGGAGCAGGATGTTTCAGAGACGTGACACAACAACAAAAGGACGCAACTGGAAGTTGAAAACTCAAGATGAGTCATAGGGATGTTAGAAAGTATTTCTTCAGTCTTAGAGTTGTCAGGAAGTGGAATAATGTGGAGAGTGAAGTAACAGAGGTAGGACCCATACATAGCTTTACGATGAGGAATGATAAGGCATTTGGAGCCAGACTTAGCACCGACCAAGAATGAGGCGGAGCCAGGAGCTAGGACTTGACCCCTGCAACAACATATAGCTGAACACACACACAGGATGGGTATTAAGACCAGTTTGTGAATGACCTGCCAGATGGTGGTGAGTCAAATGTATTCCTGTTTTCTATTATGTAAATCTCATGAGGATAAAAACAAAAACACAGGGAAAAGCTACAAATGGATCTGGACAAACTGCAATACTGGTCAGATAAGTAGTTGCTTTAATTCAACCCCGGCAATTGCAGGGTTGTGGAGATTGGGAAAGAAGCCAGAAAACCGGACACGGAGTTCAGACTTGAGAGACAGAGACTGCAGACCTGACTCAGAGAGAAAGACCAAGGGGTAAGCATAGTGCCTGGTATATCACCAGAGGCTCACATCAACTGAATAACCTGTACAGTCAGTGCTCGTCCGGCAGATCTAAGAGCAGCCGTCAGGAATCTCTAAACCTCAGCGGGTCTTATAAACCTGCTAGAATTTTGTATTTTTTTTTTTATAAAGTAAAAATGGATAGAATATTGTGTAGCGAAGTGTGAAGTATATTGTGTAGTGTTGTGATAAATATTGTGTAGTGTTGTGTTTTGATGTATATTGTGTAATGTTGTGTTCTGATATATATTGTCTACTGTAGTGTTGTGATGTATATTGTGTAGTGTTGTGTTGTGATGTATATTGTCTACTGTAGTGTTGTGATGTATATTGTCTACTGTAGTGTTGTGATGTATATTGTGTAGTGTTGTGTTGTGATGTATATTGTCTACTGTAGTGTTGTGATGTATATTGTCTACTGTAGTGTTGTGATGTATATTGTGTATCAGTGTATTGCTATCCTGTTCTATAAGTTACACACTGACAAGATCTTGCTTTGTTTCCCCTGTCATATTGCACCACACGGGGCGGGTTACATACACAGTGTTAAGATATGTCAACCTGAGGCCAGACACTTCGCTAACAGTCGCATAAATAAATAATGAAAGCCAGGGATGGAGGGGCTCTCATTTTCGTGGATAACAAGAAAGTAATCGCCACAGTGTTCCCACTAATCGAAGGTGGAGGGTGTAGGGGGTCGACCCAGGAAGGGTTGGAGGGAAGGGGTACAAGTTTTCGTGTGCCAGGGGCTTGGACATCCAGCAGGCTTGTGTGAATGTATTAGAACAGAGGGGCGGCAAGGCTGGATAACCACCTATTTCCTTTCAACATTACAAGCATTTCCAAGGAGAGTAATTACCTGCATCCTGACTCAGTTGAAGTTTAAAACCTGCCGACTGCACCTGCGTTAACAAGGCTACGATTCAGCTGTTAACGAAACGTTTATATTTTGATCCTCGAAATTTATTTATATAAACTCTCAGTGTGTTTACTTTGAGTGATACACACATCTTTATGTGCTTAGCAATTCGGAAACAGGCGAAATTATTTACAAGTATTATCTCAGTCCACACCATGATTCGAACCTACACACTGCATCAAAGTACGTAGTACCTTCTCCACTCGGCCAGATATCTGGGATCTGGCTGAGTGGAGAAGGTACTAAGTACTTTGATGCAGAGTGTGAAGGTTCGAATCCTGCTGTGGACTGAGAGATAATGTTTGTAAGCATCTTTATGTATGCTAATATGGTAACGATATATATGCGTTTTAACACAGAATGCAGACACTAGACCGTTTTATTATGAACGTTCGTGTTCTGGGACCCTGGTTACTCAAATATACTTGTTGAGTGACCAGGAGCCCAAGACAGAAATACTTCCATTTAAATGTCCTAATGTTTACATTTCGTGTCTTTCCAACTTCTTGTTGGTATCATATACCAAATTTGTCCTCAGGAAAAAATACCACAGTGAAACAAACCTGAGCGCTTTCACGTGCTTACACACATGAGCGCATTCACGTGCTTACACACATGAGCGCTTTAGTGTGTGTAAGCACATGAAAGCGTTCAGGTTTTATTTCCTATTTTCACTGTGGTACTCTTTTTATATTTGCAGTCACACGTTTTATTGTGATTTATTTCATTTGTCCTCATATACGTGTCTTTAGTTAGTGTGATAGCTTTATTTCTCCCCCCCCCCCCATACTCGTCCTGTGGTCTTACCCACATCTGCATCTAAATATTTCTCAGCAATGAGCCATTTCCTCCATCCTCTCTGCTCTTAGCAAGTGTGTGTGTGTGTAAGGTGGCCAGTGGCCCCTGGTCCACCCCATCCTGCTGATTCCCATGTAGCTGGCTTCCCCCCTCCCCACACACACTGTTACTTGGCCAGTTTTTGCATGTGTGTGGATCTCTGGTAAGGATGGAGGGCTCACGTTCAGTCCCCCGGGAAGAAAGCGCCTAGTCTTGAAAAAGCCTGCCGTGCAGGCGACAGCGTTCTCTGTGTAAGGTTTCCAATTGCCTCTTTCCTGGCATTAGCATCTGGAAAGTGAATTCCAGTTAGGTCTGGCTCTGTCGGCCACTGAGAGAACTACAGCTCTTCCTGTCCACCGTATTTAGAAGTAACCTGAATGCCGCGGAGCTGACTACAGTACAGCTGACTACAATAGAGCTGACTACAGCAGAACTGCAGTAGAGCTGACTACAGCAGAACTGCAGTAGAGCTGACTACAGAAGTACTGCAGTAGAGCTGACTACAGAAGTACTGCAGTAGAGCTGACTACAGCAGAACTGAAAGCAGCAGAGCTGATTACAGTAGAACTGAAAACAGCAGAGCTGACTACAGCAGAACTGAAAACAGCAGAGCTGACTACAGCAGAGCTGATTACAGTAGAAATAACTACAGCAGAACTGAAAACAGCAGGGCTGACTACAGCCTGACTACAGCCCTGGAGGAAATAATAGCTAGGACTGAGTATATTACAAACTCTAATCACACAATAGAGCGGAAAAGTAATGTGAAGGACCTGGGTGTGGTAATGTCCGAAGACCTCACCTTCAAGGACCACAACAATGCCACTATCACATCTGCGAGGAAACTGATAGGATGGATAATGAGAACATTCAAAACAAGAGATGTCAAGCCAATGATGATCCTTTTTAAATCACTTGTTCTCTCTAGGCTAGAATACTGCTGTACATTAACATCCCCATTCAAGGCAGGTGAAATTGCAGATCTAGAGAATGTACAGAGAACCTTTACTGCACGTATAAGTTCCATCAAACACCTTAACTACTGGGAACGCCTGGAAACGCTAAACTTATATTCACTGGAGCGCAGGCGAGAGAGATATATCATAATCTACACCTGGAAGATTCTGGAGGGACTGGTCCCTAATATGCACACAGAAATCACTCCATACGAAAGCAAAAGACTTGGCAGACGGTGCAACGTACCCCCAGTGAAAAGTAGGGGCGCCACTGGTACACTAAGAGAAAACACAATAAGTGTCCGGGGCCCAAGCCTGTTCAACAGCCTCCCACCAACCATAAGGGGCATTACCAACAGACCTCTGGTTGTCTTCAAGAGGGAGCTGGACAGATACCTAAAGTCAGCGCCTGATCTCCCGGGCTGTGGTTCGTACGTTGGACTACGTGCAGCCAGCAGTAACAGCCTCGTTGATCAGGCCCTGATCCACAGGGAGGCCTGGTCATAGACCGGGCCGCGGGGACGTCGATCCCCGGAATGCCCTCCAGGTAGACTTCAGGTAGGTAGACAGCAGAGCTGACTACCATTAGCGTACGTTTAATTTTTTTTATTTACCGAAATTGAATACATCAACAGTGTGCTGCTACCCTAATGTATAATATGATATCCACACGGTGGGGGAAAACTGGTTCCCCGTCATCTTCCAACACAGTAGCTCATAGCTAGCGCACTCACAGACAGGTGTGGGGTTCGATCCCAGGTACGGGTGGAAAACATTAGGACATGTTTCCATAAGACACCTGCTGTCCATGTCCAACCATCAGTAAAATGGGTATATGGGTGTTAGTCGACTAGTGTGGGTCGCATCCTGGGGACAAAATTAACCTAATTTGCAGGAAATACTCTGCACAACAAGGGTGAGAGGAAAACCTAGTGGGGCAGGCCATAAAAATATCAGAACATTAAAAATTAGGAACATTGCTGCAGGCCTACTGCAGCAGGCTGGTAGGCCTGCTGCAGTAGACGAAACATCTTCATAATAAAACATTGTAACTTACTTGTTCATACTTGGGAAAGTTCTTCTCAAATCCAACCTTTCCCACCTACATATTTGTCCAACCTGTTCCCTAAGCTAAGCAAGGAATTAGCTTGGTTTAAAAAGACACGTAAACTAACACTAGGACATATTTATTAGAAAACGTTTCGGTCCTGGGACCTTGATCACTTCAAGGTCCCAGGACCGAAAGGTTTTCTAATATGTCCTAGTGTTTGCTTACATGTCTTTGTAAAGTAATTTGTCGATATTTATTACCAAGGTTTATACGAAGGCATTACCTTCTCAGTCAAAACAAGAGCCACAGGTGCTGTGCGAAGTGATCCCCTCCGTGACGACGTTTCGCACACATCAGCTGGTGACTTAGGGGAGAACCTTGTGTGGATAAGCAAAAAGTCAGTCTCTCGCCTACTCACACACTGAGTGTTCGTGGTTCAATCCCCGGCATGGTGGAGACGTTAGGTATGTTTACACCTGCTGTCCCTGTTCACATAGCAGTAAGTAGGTACCTGGGTATTAGTCGACTGGTGTGGGTCGCATCCTGGGGGACAAAATTGAAGGACCGCAATGGAAATAAGACAGACAGTCCTCGATGACGCACTGACTTAACTGGGTTATCCTGGGTAGATAACCCTCCTCCAGGTTATCCTGAGTAGATAACCCTCCTCCAGGTTATCCTGGGTAGATAACCCTCCTCCAGGTTATCCTGGGTAGATAACCCTCCTCCAGGTTATCCTGGGTAGGTAACCCTCCAGGTTATCCTGGGTAGATAACCCTCCAGGTTATCCTGGGTAGATAACCCTCCAGGTTATCCTGAGTAGATAACCCTCCTCCAGGTTATCCTGGGTAGATAACCCTCCTCCAGGTTATCCTGGGTAGGTAACCCTCCAGGTTATCCTGGGTAGATAACCTCCAGGTTATCCTGGGTAGATAACCCTCCAGGTTATCCTGAGTAGATAACCCTCCTCCAGGTTATCCTGGGTAGATAACCCTCCTCCAGGTTATCCTGGGTAGGTAACCCTCCAGGTTATCCTGGGTAGATAACCCTCCAGGTTATCCTGGGTAGATAACCCTCCTCCAGGTTATCCTGGGTAGGTAACCCTCCTCCAGGTTATCCTGGGTAGATAACCCTCCTCCAGGTTATCCTGGGTAGGTAACCCTCCCCCGGGTTAAAAATCCCAGCAAATCTTATCTTAACTCAAGAAATCGTAATAAGACGATTGCAACATATTGGAAAACATTTCGGTCCTGGGACCAAGGTTACTTCAGACTTACGTACGTGAGAAAGCATAGTAGGTAAATAGACACAGATGCAACTAATGTGACATTTTATTGTGGCAACGTTTCGCTCTCCAGGAGTTTTGTCAAGCCGTTTCATCTGTGTCCACTTATCTATTATTTTGTGGGTAATTCTACCATTATAATTAAGAAAACATGAGCGTATATAGTGAGGGGAAGACGCCTGGGAAGCGAGGTTTGTGGTGTATCATCTGACTGTTGTGTCTGGTAGTGGGCGGGGCGGTGCTTGTTTGATGATCATGTGTACCAGGATCGTGTGTACCAGGATCATGTGTACCATCATGTTCCATAGTCTGGAACATTGTTTCAGACTATGGAATATAACTTCTCCAGGCTGAGGGACTGACCACCTCAAAACTACGTCCACAAGGGTGATGGACTGGTGACATCATCTTGACATCTACTGCTTCTGCTAACTCTTCTGAACTCGACCGAAGAAGCCTACTGTGTAGGCGAAACGTTTCGGAATGTGTCTTATCAATCTGTCGGTATTGTATTCCATTTTCATGTTAACTGTTACCCAACCCAGTACTTACCTAGATGCCTTGGTCGTACTTACAGCGCGTGTACGACTGACTAGTGTTGCCTCCAGCATTATATACCAGTTTTACTAGCAACTTTCTCTTATTACTGCCGTTATTCCTCGGGAAAATAAAGAATTACGGGAAATATAAAACAAGACATAGATTCACTTCCACTCAGTTGGTCGAGGAAGTTAAGATACGAGATCTGGAGCAAGAGCTCAACTCACCGTCAATGAAAGTGGGTATTACCAAAGAGGGAATTACCCATAATTATGGATAATTATCAAATAGGTAAGTACCCACAAACACCAGTATTACATGTCACGTGAAGATAAATTTTTGGAGTGATTTGATCCCTTAATTGGTGTAGAAAGTCACGTGAGCAAACATTAGGACATACTAGAAAACGTTTCGGTCCTGGGACCTTGATCACTTCAGAAGTAATCAGGGTCCCAGGACCAAGACGTTTTCTAGTAAACATGTCCTAGTGTTTGCTCACGTGTCTTTCTAAACCAGTTTGTTTACCGGTCCCTTAGTGAAGCTGAGGGAAGACTTGGGAAAGTTGTAATGGCAGGGAGAAAGTGTGTTTATGTGTGTGTGTGTGTGTGTGTGTGTGTACACCACCTCACTAGTGGAAAACCTGATACCACACATACGATCATGTTGTCACCCTCGAAGAAAATTTTGAAATACACACACTATCTCACCATCTCATTGGTGTCTGCAAGTCATCTCAGATTGCTCTACCTGCTTTCCTGTCTTCATGCATTGCATCCAGAGGGCTTGTAGCAGCGATTCTCCCTGAACATCTTAGGGACACGATTGGAATCCATGACCAAAAGTTCGTTGATGGAGCCAGGATCTGGGATAATCTAACAGGCTCTGAAACCAGGCCTGCTCCCCCCAACAACTACAAACAGTCGCACTGGGATGGCCCAATAGTAGAGAATATAGCCTCAGCAATGCTTCAGAGTGTGTCAGGGAAGGATAGAGCCCGCCTCCTTGCAGTGAGAGCTCCTCATGCAGGGGACTTTCTTTTGGCTGTTCCCAACTCCAGCCTTGGCACACGCCTCGACCCACAGACCATCCGCATTGGTGTTGCCCTTCGACTTGCCGCCCCTATTCTCGCCGAACACAGGTGTATTTGTGGCAGTGAAGCAGCAGACCGATTCGGGTACCATGGTCTTGTGTGTCGTAAATCCGAGGGAAAGATTGCAAGACATGAAGAGGTTAATAACATTATCAAGAGGAGCCTCACAACAGCCGGATGCCCAGCAGTAAGGGAACCACCCCAACTATGCAGATCTGATGGCAACCAAAAGCGTCCAGATGGTATCACCCTTCAAGCCTGGACAGACGGCAAGCAGGTGGTGTGGGACTACACATGTGCATCTACCTTGGCTGATACCTATCTCCAATACACCAGGGAGGAAGGAGGGGCAGCTGCCACCTTCAGGGAGTCCCAGAAGTCGAGAAAATATGGAGAACTTGCCCATCATTATATGTTTGTTCCCATAGGCTCAGAGACCCTTGGCTCATGGGGAAAGAGTGCATCTAAATTCCTCAAGGAGCTGGGCAAAAGACTCAACAGGGTAACTAGGGATCCCAGGGCAGCTAGTTTTCTGTTCCAGCGACTCAGTGCTGCTGTTCAGAGGGGTAATGCATGCTGTATTCTGGGCACGCGCCCCAGCTCGGAAGAGCTGGACGAGATTTTCGCATTATAATCAGTGACAAACATGTAACAATATGTACTAGACATGTATCTCTCACACCTCGTGTACTGTATATGCCATCTTTATATCAACAATGTATCTCTTAAATCTTTTGTACCATATTATGTAATAAAATATACCTATTGGTAAAAAAAAAAAAAGATGGGGTGGTAGGGGAAGTGGAATATTCAAATGGCATCAGGAAGAAATCCAAATTTTCTTCCTTGAAGCCTTTTTATCTACTTCTCAGAGGCTACGAGTCCCACAATTTGTACCAGAGGTGGACCCCATCCTATATATATATATATATATATATATATATATATATATATATATATATATATATATATATATAAAAGAAGGCATAAACATGAAATGTGTATACTCTGTATTTCGCCCTTCACTTGATGTTTTACGTGTGTAAAACATATTTTAACAGGTAGGTATGCGTGGTGCAGTGTTGTCTTGTAGAGGTCACCTGCTGCATGTGAGTCTTGAGTTGAGGTGAAGCGACGCTGGTGTCGCTTAATTAATTGTGAGGCGGAGTTTTGCTGATCACATATCCGGTTCCCATTGGCCTTCTGGGGTTTTGTATTTTGGTTACTAAGTAAGTTTATTGACGCACAGATATACGTAAGTCTAGTTCCACACATTTAGGTGATTATAGTTAGCATAAATAGCAACATATGTGTAAATTACCAAGGATGACCCATAAACAAGGTCAGAGGTGGCTTATTTCCACCTTGTACGTAATAACAATTCGTAATTTATATATTTATATATATTGCATTTTTGAATTCAGGATCGTGACGAATGATTCATGATTTGTATATTTAAATTCAAGATCATGATGATGTTTCTTCTTCCTTTGGAAATCTTATATTTTTCTCCCCTCCTAAAAAAAAAGAGAAAATACGTGTTTTTTTGCTGCAGCCGGCGAGGTTTTGCAGGAGTCATGTGTTCAACCAGTCTATTGGAGGAGAAATACTTTCTCATTTCTTACGGCAATGTTTAGTCAAGCTGGACGATATGGCGTACTGCCCCTCAAGCTTGAATACAAGCGCAAACGTTGCAAAAACAAGCTTTCTTTTGAGACAACGTTTCACTCTTGTGTGGAGCTCCAGCAAGTGAGTAACTTGTGCGCCTTGTTGTCAGTGTGGGTGAAGAGTCGTGTACAATCTAGGGAATTTATACCAGTGTCTTTATCCACATTTGGGTATCACTCCGCCATAATCATATACCGTATTTTCCGGCATATAAGACGCACGATCATATGAGACTTATAAGACGATGTTTGCAAGTAATTGTAATACAATGTTAGTAAACAACTGATAAAGGGTAACCCAAAGCCTACCCTTGACCATGACCTTGAACTTATGAGAAGCAGGCTGATTTTCCAAGACTTTTTGTAGGAAAAAAAAGAGTCATATATGTCGGAAAATACGATAAATGGTATACAATACAGATAACTTGATAAGATAAATTATGAAAAAGGTGAGGTGTGAAGCCATGGTAGGTCATAGAACTCACAGGAAAGTGCGTTAACCACTGGGCAAGATGGCTCTAATAAGATTCATCCAATTATATTTCTCTATACCATAGGAAGGTTAGCATGGGCCACCACTGTGACCACAAATGAAGGTTTTTACAGACGAACCACCGCTGCCACCATTTGTCGTGGGGGTTCGACAGGAGATATTGGAGTAAGAAATACACACGTTGTATGTCTTGGAGGCGTATAATTAAGAGTCTTGAGGAGAAACCAGGCCTGCCTGTCGAGTCTGTTATACCTAGTGTGAACTGAGGGGGAGGCCTGTAGCTGACGGTTCACGTGTGCGGGGTCTCGTGACGTCACGGCTGATAAGGGACCCTTACTATAAGTAGCTGGGATTATCTAAGTGTACTACACAAGTAACACTGTTGACATGGCTGTGTCGTACTCTAGCTCAAGTCCCTTCAAAGCCGCCATCATGACTCATGAAGTCGTAATAACACGATTGCACACAAACCATGGAACATGAATTTTACGACTCGTCATGGGTTCAAACTCCACCCGTTCCGTGGTTTGTTATTACGATTTCGTGAGTCTTGATAAGACACATATGTAACACTTGGGCATCTTTATTGTTGTCAGTAAAGACACCCAGGTGTTGCACATGTGCCTTTATCACCTCACCATGTGCTTCAGTTTGTCGTCAGTGTTTGTCAGTTTCAGTGTTTATCCTCGTACTCTGTTTCAGTGTTTATGCTCGTACTCTGTTTCAGTGTTTGTCCTCGTACACTGTTTCAGTGTTTATCCTCGTACACTGTTTCAGTGTGTCCTCGTACACTGTTTCAGTGTGTCCTCGTACACTGTTTCAGTATTTATCCTCGTACTCTGTTTCAGTGTTTATCCTCGTACACTGTTTCAGTGTTTATCCTCGTACTCTGTTTCAGTGTTTATCCTCGTACTCTGTTTCAGTATTTATGCTCGTACTCTGTTTCAGTATTTATCCTCGTACTCTGTTTCAGTGTTTATCCTCGTACTCTGTTTCAGTATTTATCCTCGTACTCTGTTTCAGTATTTATCCTCGTACTCTGTTTCAGTATTTATCCTCGTACTCTGTTTCAGTATTTATCCTCGTACTCTGTTTCAGTGTTTATCCTCGTACTCTGTTTCAGTATTTATCCTCGTACTCTGTTTCAGTATTTATCCTCGTACTCTGTTTCAGTATTTATCCTCGTACTCTGTTTCAGTATTTATCCTCGTACTCTGTTTCAGTATTTATCCTCGTACTCTGTTTCAGTGTTTATCCTCGTACTCTGTTTCAGTGTTTATCCTCGTACTCTGTTTCAGTATTTATCCTCGTACTCTGTTTCAGTATTTATCCTCGTACACTGTTTCAGTATTTATCCTCGTACTCTGTTTCAGTATTTATCCTCGTACTCTGTTTCAGTATTTATCCTCGTACTCTGTTTCAGTATTTATCCTCGTACTCTGTTTCAGTATTTATCCTCGTACTCTGTTTCAGTATTTATCCTCGTACTCTGTTTCAGTATTTAACCTCGTACTCTGTTTCAGTATTTATCCTCGTACTCTGTTTCAGTATTTATCCTCGTACTCTGTTTCAGTATTTATCCTCGTACTCTGTTTCAGTATTTATCCTCGTACTCTGTTTCAGTGTTTATCCTCGTACTCTTTCAGTATTTATCCTCGTACTCTGTTTCAGTATTTATCCTCGTACACTGTTTCAGTGTTTATCCTCGTATTCTTTCAGTATTTATCCTCGTACACTGTTTCAGTATTTATCCTCGTACACTGTTTCAGTATTTATCCTCGTACACTGTTTCAGTATTTATCCTCGTACACTGTTTCAGTATTTATCCTCGTACTCTGTTTCAGTGTTTATCCTCGTACTCTGTTTCAGTATTTATCCTCGTACTCTGTATAGAACAACATAGAACCTAAACTTGTGTTGCCGTACTTATGTCTACCTGTACCTAAAAATAAATAGACTTACAAGTACTTGTGGCAGACACACAGACGATGATCAAAGCAAATGTAAAGTATGTGGGCAGCCCTATGGTCACTATCTTAAGTAAGTTTATTCAGGTATACACAAATACAGTTACAGTAGTTACATGTGCTTTATTGTCCACTTATTGGGGAATATATAGTATAATAAACAATGTGATTTTTTTAAATATCACACAGGTTATTATACTGTCTATGTCTTATATTCTTCTCTGTATTCTGGGCGCCTCTGGCAAGATAGTGACGGAGTGAGTAATTGTGAATGTCTTTCTTCTTTTTCGGGTCACCTGCCTGGGTGGGAGACGACCGGTGCATTAAAAATGAAGATTTCAATGTCATTACTTGAAAGATGCACAAGAATGTCATTACTTATATTTTCCTTCAGAGTCAAAGATATGGAGAACACTACTACTACTATTAATACTACTATTACTACTATTAATACTACTACTACTACTATTAATACTACTACTACTACTATTAATACTACTACTACTATTAATACTACTACTACTACTATTAATACTACTACTACTACTATTAATACTACTACTACTATTAATACTACTACTACTACTATTAATACTACTACTACTATTAATACTACTACTACTATTAATACTACTACTACTATTAATACTACTACTACTACTATTAATACTACTACTCTACTATTAATACTACTACTACTATTAATACTACTACTACTACTATTAATGCTACTACTACTACTATTAATACTACTACTATTAATACTACTGCTCTGCTATTAATACTGCTACTACTATTAATACTACTACTACTGACTATTAATACTACTACTACTACTATTAATACTACTACTACTATTAATACTACTACTCTACTATTAATACTACTACTCTACTATTAATTACTCTACTACTATTAATACTACTACTACTACTATTAATACTACTGCTACTACTATTAATACTACTATACTATTAATCTACTACTCTACATATACTACTATACTACTATTAATACTACTACTACTCTATTAATACTACTACTACTATTAATGCTACTGCTACTACTACTATTATACTACTAATACTGCTATTAATACTACTACTACTCTATTAATCTACTACTACTACTATTAATGCTACTACTACTACTATTAATACTACTACTACTACTATTAATACTACTACTATTAATCTACTACTGACTATTATTAATACTCTACTACTGCTATTAAGTACTCTACTCTACTATGTATACTCTACTGCATATTAATACTGCTACTCTGTTAATGCTACTCTCTACTATGTTACTAGCTACTATATACTACTACTACTACTATTAATACTACTACTTACTATGTTCTGCTCTTGTAATATACTATGTTACTACTGCTATTAATGCTACTATTACTATGTTACTACTACTATTAATACTACTACTACTACTATTAATAATACTACTACTATGTTACTACTATGTTACTACTACTATGTTACTACTACTATGTTACTACTATGTTACTACTACTATGTTACTACTACTATTAATACTACTACTACTACTATTAATAATACTACTACTATGTTACTACTATGTTACTACTACTATGTTACTACTACTATGTTACTACTACTATTAATACTATTACTACAATGTTATTACTACTAATAATACTGTTACTACTTCTATTAATACTATTACTACTATGTTACTACTACTATTAATACTATGTTACTACTATTATTAATACTATGTTACTACTACTATTAATACTATGTTACTACTACTATGTTACTACTACTATTAATACTATTACTACAATGTTATTACTACTAATAATACTGTTACTACTTCTATTAATACTATTAATACTATGTTACTACTACTATTAATACTATGTTACTACTATTATTAATACTATGTTACTACTACTATTAATACTATGTTACTACTATTAATACTATGTTACTACTACTATTAATACTATGTTACTACTACTATTAATACTATTACTACTATTAATACTACTACTACTATGTTACTACTACTATCAATACAATTACTACTATTAATACTACTACTACTTGTTAGCTACTGACTAGTCATACAGTTGCTCACTTAATTGCTACGTACTGTGTTCTACTACTTCATGATTCTACTTAATACTATGCTACTATGTGTCTACTCTATCATACATTACGTATTAATCTACTACTACTATGTTACTACTACTATCAATACAATTACTACTATTAATACTACTACTACTAGTAGCAACATGGACCAGTAGGTGTCTTGCAGTGCTTATGTGTCTTCACCTTACATTGCTACGTATGTGTCTTCACCTTACATTGCTACGTATGTGTCTTCACCTTAACATTGCTACGTATGTGTCTTCACCTTACATAGTTACGTATGTGTCTTCACCTTACACTGCTACGTATGTGTCTTCACCTTAACATTGCTACGTATGTGTCTTCACTTTACATTGCTACGTATGTGTCTTCACCTTAACATTGCTACGTATGTGTCTTCACCTTACATTGCTACGTATGTGTCTTCACTTTACATTGCTACGTATGTGTCTTCACCTTACATTGTTACGTATGTGTCTTCACTTTACATTGCTACGTATGTGTCTTCACCTTACATTGTTACGTATGTGTCTTCACCTTACATTGCTACGTATGTGTTTTCAACTTACATTGTTACGTTATGTGTCTTCACCTTACATTGTTACGTATGTGTCTTCACCTTACACTGCTACGTATGTGTCTTCACCTTAACATTGCTACGTATGTGTCTTCACTTTACATTGCTACGTATGTGTCTTCACTTTACATTGCTACGTATGTGTCTTCACCTTACATTGTTACGTATGTGTCTTCACTTTACATTGCTACGTATGTGTCTTCACCTTACATTGTTACGTATGTGTCTTCACCTTACATTGCTACGTATGTCTTCACCTTACATTGTTACGTATGTGTCTTCACCTTACATTGCTACGTATGTCTTCACCTTACATTGTTACGTATGTGTCTTCACCTTACATTGTTACGTATGTGTCTTCACCTTACATTGTTACGTATGTGTCTTCACCTTACATTGTTACGTATGTGTCTTCGCCTTACATTGTTAGGTATGTGTCTTCACCTTACATTGTTACGTATGTGTCTTCACCTTACATTGTTACGTATGTGTCTTCACCTTACATTGTTACGTATGTGTCTTCACCTTACATTGTTACGTATGTCTTCACCTTACATTGTTACGTATGTGTCTTCGCCTTACATTGTTACGTATGTGTCTTCACCTTACATTGTTTCGTATGTGTCTTCACCTTACATTGTTACGTATGTGTCTTCACCTTACATTGCTACGTATGTGTCTTCACCTTACATTGCTACGTATGTGTCTTCACCTTACATTGCTACGTATGTGTCTTCACCTTACATTGTTACGTATGTGTCTTCACCTTACATTGGTACGTATGTGTCTTCACCTTACATTGTTACGTATGTGTCTTCACCTTACATTGTTACGTATGTGTCTTCACCTTACATTGCTACGTATGTGTCTTCACCTTACAGTGTTACGTATGTGTCTTCACCTTACATTGTTACGTATGTGTCTTCACCTTACATTGTTACGTATGTGTCTTCACCTTACAGTGTTACGTATGTGTCTTCACCTTACAGTGTTACGTATGTGTCTTCACCTTACATTGTTACGTATGTGTCTTCACCTTACATTGTTACGTATGTGTCTTCACCTTACATTGTTACGTATGTGTCTTCACCTTACATTGTTACGTATGTGTCTTCACCTTACATTGTTACGTATGTGTCTTCACCTTACATTGTTACGTATGTGTCTTCACCTTACATTGTTACGTATGTGTCTTCACCTTACATTGTTACGTATGTGTCTTTACCTTACAGTGTTACGTATGTGTCTTTACCTTACAGTGTTACGTATGTGTCTTTACCTTACAGTGTTACGTATGTGTCTTCACCTTACAGTGTTACGTATGTGTCTTCACCTTACAGTGTTACGGATACATGGTGTGTGTCGTTGTGGTGTTTGTAACGGCCTGACGTCAGCGTAACGTTGCCACTATAAAGTGTCACATTAATTGCACATACGTCTCTTAACCTAACACATCTCGTTTTATGTGCACATGACACATGTGTGCACACAACACCTGTTAAAACGTGTGCACACAATACCTATGTGCACATACCTGTGTGCATATAACGCCTATGTTCACATATGTGTGTATATAACATCTATGTGCGCACACCTGTGTACATTTAACGCCTGTTTGCATATAATACCTGTGTGCACATAACACCTGTGTGCACATAACACCTGTGTGCACATAACACCTGTGTGCACATAACACCTGTGTGCACATAACACCTGTGTGCACATAACACCTGTGTGCACATAACACCTGCGTGCACATAACACCTGTGTGCACATAACACCTGTGTGTCCTCAAATTTGAAAAAATACGTATTTGTATATGTACACAAATGTAAATAAAAACTTATTTATTTTACTTGCTTACTTTGTTGCTTGTTTACCTTACTTGCTTGTTTACTTGCTTTCTTGCTTACTTGGGTTTGTTGTTTGCTTTACTTGCTTGATTTCCTTGCTTGGATGCTTTACTTGCTTACTTTACTTGTTTGCTTATGTGCTTTACTTGCTTACTTTACTTACATACTTTACTTGCTTACTTTACCTCCTTTACTTGCTTACTTTACTTGCTTACTTTACTTACATGCTTTACTTGCTTACTTTACTTACATACTTTACTTGCTTACTTTACCTCCTTTACTTGCTTACTTTACTTGCTTACTTTACTTGCTTACTTTACTTACATACTTTACTTGCTTACTTTACCTCCTTTACTTACATGCTTTACTTGCTTACTTTACTTACATACTTTACTTGCTTACTTTACTTGCTTACTTTACTTGTCTTAGTTCTTACTATTTACTTTTACTACTTTACTTGCTTACTTTACTCTGCTTTAGCTTACTTACTTCATGCTTTACTTGCTTACTTTACTTCTACTTTACTTGCTTTACTTTACTTGCTTACTTACTGCTTGCTTTACTTTCTTCACTTGCTTACTTTACTTACTTTACTTGCTTACTTTACTTACATGCTTTACTTGCTTACTTTACTTACATACTTTACTTGCTTACTTTACTTACATGCTTTACTTGCTTACTTTACTTACATACTTACTTGCTTACTTTACTTGCTTACTTTACTTACATGCTTTACTTGCTTACTTTACTTACATGCTTTACTTGCTTCTTACTTGCTTACTTTACTTACATGCTTTACTTGTTACTTTACTTACATGCTTTACTTGCTTACTTTTTACATCCTTTACTTGCTTTCTTTACTTACTGCTTACTGTGGTTCTGTTTTACTTTACTTGTTATTTGACCTTCTTACTGGTACTTTACTTGCTTACTTACTGGTTGACTTACTTTTAT
Source organism: Cherax destructor (assembly GCA_009830355.1). NCBI lineage: Eukaryota > Metazoa > Arthropoda > Malacostraca > Decapoda > Parastacidae > Cherax > Cherax destructor. Next base: position 93,072 of record WNWK01003304.1, read on the forward strand.
GCGTTACTTATGATTATTACTGGTGAGGTGGGATGGCGTGGTGATGGGATGGCGTGGTATGATGGGATGGCGTGGTGCAGGTGGGATGGCGTGGTGATGGGATGGCGTGGTGATGGGATGGTGGTGGTGGTGGGATGGCGTGGTGATGGGATGGCGTGGTGATGGTGGGATGGCGTGGTGATGGGATGGCGTGGTGATGGGATGGCGTGGTGATGGGATGGCGTGGTGATGGGATGGCGTGGTGATGGGATGGCGTGGTGATGGGATGGCGTGGTGATGGGATGGCGTGGTGATGGGATGGCGTGGTGATGGGATGGCGTGGTGATGGGATGGCGTGGTGATGGGATGGCGTGGTGATGGGATGGTGGTGGTGATGGGATGGCGTGGTGATGGGATGGTGGTGGTGATGGGATGGCGTGGTGATGGTGGGATGGCGTGGTGATGGGATGGCGTGGTGATGGTGGGATGGCGTGGTGATGGGATGGCGTGGTGATGGGATGGCGTGGTGATGGGATGGCGTGGTGATGGGATGGGTGGTGATGGGATGGCGTGGTGATGGGATGGCGTGGTGATGGGATGGCGTGGTGATGGGATGGTGGTGGTGATGGGATGGCGTGGTGATGGGATGGCGTGGTGATGGGATGGTGTGGTGCAGGTGGGATGGCGTGGTGATGGGATGGTGGTGGTGATGGGATGGCGTGGTGATGGGATGGTGGTGGTGATGGGATGGCGTGGTGATGGGATGGCGTGGTGATGGGATGGCGTGGTGATGGGATGGTGGTGGTGATGGGATGGCGTGGTGATGGGATGGCGTGGTGATGGGATGGCGTGGTGATGGGATGGTGGTGGTGATGGGATGGCGTGGTGATGGGATGGCGTGGTGATGGGATGGCGTGGTGATGGGATGGCGTGGTGATGGGATGGTGGTGGTGCAGGTGGGATGGCGTGGTGATGGGATGGTGGTGGTGCAGGTGGGATGGCGTGGTGCAGGTGGGATGGCGTGGTGCAGGTGGGATGGCGTGGTGATGGCGTGGTGATGGGATGGTGTGGTGATGGGATGGCGTGGTGATGGGATGGCGTGGTGATGGGATGGCGTGGTGATGGGATGGTGGTGGTGATGGTGGGATGGCGTGGTGATGGGATGGTGGTGGTGATGGTGGGATGGCGTGGTGATGGGATGGCGTGGTGATGGGATGGCGTGGTGATGGGATGGTGGTGGTGCAGGTGGGATGGCGTGGTGCAGGTGGGATGGCGTGGTGATGGGATGGCGTGGTGATGGGATGGCGTGGTGATGGGATGGCGTGGTGCAGGTGGGATGGCGTGGTGCAGGTGGGATGGCGTGGTGATGGGATGGCGTGGTGATGGGATGGCGTGGTGATGGGATGGCGTGGTGATGGGATGGTGGTGGTGATGGGATGGCGTGGTGATGGGATGGTGGTGGTGATGGGATGGCGTGGTGATGGGATGGTGGTGGTGATGGGATGGCGTGGTGATGGGATGGTGGTGGTGATGGGATGGCGTGGTGATGGGATGGTGGTGGTGATGGGATGGTGGTGGTGATGGGATGGCGTGGTGATGGGATGGCGTGGTGATGGGATGGCGTGGTGATGGGATGGCGTGGTGATGGGATGGTGGTGGTGTGAGGCAGCATCAACGTTCATTGGCTGGTGGTGTGGTGGGCAGGGATGGTGTGAGCCTCACGTGAGGTAGTGACACACACACACACACACACACACACACACACACACACACACAGCACACACACACACACGCACACACACACACACACACACACACGCACATACACACACACACACACACACACACACACACACACGCCCCGATGGCATGGTGGCCAGCGCTCTTGCTTCACGCACGGAGGGCCCGGGTTCAATTCCCGGCGGGGCCGAAACATTTCGAAGTGTTTCGTTACACACACACACACACACACACACATACATACAACAGGCCTAGTGTCTAATTGACATGTGCCTAGGACAAAATGGTAACTAACACACACACACACACACACTACAATGGATCAGGGAATACCTGTCAGGAAGACAGCAGCGAGTCATGGTACGTGGCGAGGTGTCAGAGTGGGCGCCGGTGACGAGTGGGGTTCCACAGGGGTCAGTCCTGGGACCAGTGCTGTTTCTGGTGTTTGTGAACGACATGACGGAAGGAATAGACTCCGAAGTGTCCCTGTTTGCAGATGATGTGAATTTGATGAGAAGAATTCAATCGGACGAGGACCAGGCAGAACTACAAAGGGATCTGGACAGGCTGCAAGCCTGGTCCAGCAATTGGCTCCTGGAGTTCAACCCCACCAAGTGCAAAGTCATGAAGATTGGGGAAGGGCAAAGAAGACCGCAGACAGAGTATAGTCTAGGGGGCCAGAGACTACAAAATTCAATCAAGGAAAAAGATCTTGGGGTGAGTATAACACCAGGCACATCTCCTGAGGTGCACATCAACCAAATAACTGCTGCAGCATATGGGCGCCTAGCAAACCTAAGAACAGCATTCCGACATCTTAATAAAGAATCGTTCAGGACCTTGTACACTGTGTACGTTAGGCCCATACTGGAGTATGCAGCACCAGTTTGGAACCCACACCTAGCCAAGCACGTGAAGAAGCTAGAGAAAGTGCAAAGGTTTGCAACAAGACTAGTCCCGGAGCTAAGGGGTATGTCCTACGGGGAGAGGTTAAGGGAAATCGACCTGACGACACTGGAGGACAGGAGAGATAGGGGGGACATGATAACGACATATAAAATACTGAGAGGAATTGACAAAGTGGACAGAGACAGAATGTTCCAGAGATGGGACACAGCAACAAGGGGACACAGTTGGAAGTTGAAGACTCAGATGAATCACAGGGATGTTAGGAAGTATTTCTTCAGTCACAGAGTGGTCGGGAAGTGGAATAGTTTAGGAAGTAATGTAGTGGAGGCAGGTTCCATACATAAATTTAAGAAGAGGTATGATAAAGCTCATGGCGCAGAGTGACCCAGTAGCGGCCAGTGTAGAGGCGGGGCCAGGAGCTATGTCTCGACCCCTGCAACCACAACTAGGTGAGTACACATACACGTCCCCGGTGGCCTAGTGGGTAAAGCTCTCGCTTCACGCACGGAGGGGCCGGGTTCAATTCCCGGTGGGGCAGAAACATTTCGAAGTGTTTCCTTACACACACACACACACACACACACACACACACACACACATACATACATACATACAACAGGCCTAGTGTCTAATTGACATGTGCCTAGGACAAAATGGTAACTAACACACATAGAGTAGTTAGGAAGTGGAATAGTCTAGAGAACGATATAGTGGAGGCGGGAACCATACATAGTTTTAAGACAAGGTATGATAAAGCTCATGGAGCAGGGAGAGCAGAGACCCAGTAGCGGACAGCGAAGAGGCGGGGCCAGGAGCTGAGTCTCGACCCCTGCAACCACAATTAGGTGAGTACAGTTAGGTGAGTACACACACGCACACACGGACAAAATGGTAACTAACTAACTAACACAGGAGCTAAGTATCGACCCCTGCAACCACAATTAGGTGAGTACACAGTCACAGAGTAGTCAATAAGTGGAATAATTTGGGAAGCGATGTAGTGGAGGCATTATCCATACATAGCTTTAAAAAGAGGTATGATAAAGCTCATGGAGCAGGAAGAGTGACCCAGTAGCGGCCAGTGAAGAGGAAGGGCCAGGAGCTGTGATTCGACCCCTGCAACCACAACTAGGTGAGTACGCACACACATACACACACACATAAGAATATAAGAAAGAAGGAATACTGCAGCAGGCCTACTGGCCCATGCGAGACAGGTCCAAGTCAGGTCAGGTCACATTCACTTAAGGAAGGAGCACGGCATCTGACCTAGTAGCACAAGCTAGTCAGGTCTAACTCACACACACCCGCACCCACTCTTATGTATTTATCTAACCTATTTTTAAAACTACACAACGTTTTAGCTTCTATAACTACTCGGGAGTTTGTTCCACTCAGCCACAACTCTATTACCAAACCAGTGCTTTACTATATCCTTCCTTAATCTGAATTTTTCCAACTTAAAGCTATTGCTGCGAGTCCTGTCTTGGCTAAATATTTTTAGCACGCTATTTACATCACCTTTATTTATCCCTGTTTTCCATTTATACACCACAATCATATCCCCCCTAATTCTACGCCTTTCTAGAGAGTGCAGATTCAGGGCCCTCAGTCTATCCTCATAGGGAAGATTTCTGATACATGGGATCAACTTTGTCATCCTCCTTTGTACGTTTTCCAGAGCATTTATATCCATTCTGTAATACGGTGACCAGAACTGTGCAGCATAATCTAGATGAGGCCTAACCAAGGATATATAGAGTTGAAGAACAACCTGAGGACTCCTATTATTTATGCTTCTTGATATGAAGCCAAGGATTCTGTTTGCTTTATTGCGAACACTTATGCACTGTTTTGGTTTTAGATTACTGCTAACCAGAACTCCCAAATCCTTTTCGCAATCAGTAATATTAAGATCTACATTATTTAGTTTATATGTGGCATGCTTATTTTCCTGTCAAATGGAAATAAATTGTATAAAATACCGACACAATGGAAAAATAAACACTTAAGCAGTATAATGTGATCCTTTATTGACCACGTTTCGCCCACGCAGTGGGCTTTATCAGTCTATCCTCATAAGGAAGATTTCTGATACATGGGATCAACTTTGTCATCCTCCTTTGAGGTACTGTGAAGCCCCTGGCCTCACAGTACATGTAGCCCAGGGACCTCACAGTACCTGTAGCTCAGGGGCCTCACAGTACCTGTAGCCCAGGGGCCTCAGTACCTGTAGCTCAGGGGCCTCACAGTACCTGTAGCCCAAGGGCCTCACAGTACCTGTAGCCCAGGGGTCTCACAGTACCTGTTGCCCAGGGGGATCACAGTACCTGTAGCCCAGGGGCATCACAGTACCTGTAGCCCAGGGGCCTCACAGTACCTGTAGCCCAGGGGCCTCACAGTACCTGTAGCTCAGGGGCCTCAGTACCTGTAGCCCAGGGGCCTCACAGTACCTGTAGCCCAGGGGACTCACAGCGCCTGTAGCCCAGGGGCCTCACAGTACCTGTAGCCCAGGGGCCTCACAGTACCTGTAGCCCAGGGGCCTCACAGTACCTGTAGCCAAGGGGCCTACAAAATCTTAATCCAGCTCCGGTCATATACTTTAACATGGAGAGCAGGGCAGCAACATATTGTGGAAATACCCGTGGTCAGAATAAAAAAGAATTCTGACCGTTTATTAATAAACAATGACGTAAATGAACTCTTGGAGATACTTAGGTATGATCAATGTACAAGATTTTTTTTTCCCTCTATAAATATGCAGTACTTGAATGTAATTCGGTACTTAAGATTGTCGGTTAAGTGTGGTAGAAATTTAAAAAAAAAATCTTATCCGGTGAGACGTGATATCTGACTGTCAATTGAGATATTAATTACCATTCAGGGACAAGCATTTAATCGTCAAGCGTTCGCGCGCGCGCGCACGCGCGCACACACACACACATATACACACGCAGAGTGGAGTGGTAGAGGCAGGATCCAGGCATAGCTTTAAGAAGAGGTACGATATAGCTCTTAGAGCAGGGACAGAGTGGACGGACCTAGTAGCGACCAGCAAAGAGGCGGGGGCCATGAGCTGTGACTCGACCACTGCAACCACATATAGGTGAATAGGTGGGTACACACACACACACATTGTATCTTCTAAACGTACAAGACTACAAGAGGCTGGACCAAAACTTTGAGATTCTGGCAGGAGCGTGTGGAACATACTCGGGTATGAATCATAAAGTTACCTTAGAGAATGGGAGCAAAGAGTAACTCTCATGAAAGAGACGTCAGAAAGTGGAAGAGAAACCAGCGGGGTCCCGCAAGGATGGGTATTAGGACCACTACTGTTTCTGGTTTATGTGATTGACATTCTTCCACTCCCCCCCCCCCCCCGCCCACGGTTCAGTGGGGGCGGGCAACCATCGCCCATGACATACTCACCTTTACAGACACATTCATACGTGTACATTCACGCTAAAACGTTTATTTTGCGACGTGCAGCAAACCCTATGGGCACACCACTTATCTGATTCGAGTACGTAAAAAAGTGAAGTACGGGAAAGTGCCCGATGTCTCTTCATCTCATGATAGGCACTTAGTAAAACACATATATGCCACTTAATGAACACTTTGCGTAACAGGGAATTTTAAGACTGACGAAATTGCTATACAAATAAAAAAATGAGAATATTTTCTGCAATGTATCTTACTGAAGTGACTAGTTTATTGTGCACCTCATATCCATCCTGTGGATGATAGTGACTAGTTTATTGTGCACCTCATATCCATCCTGTGGATGATAGTGACTAGTTTATTGTGCACCTCATATCCATCCTGTGGATGATAGTGACTAGTTTATTGTGCACCTCATATCCATCCTGTGGATGATAGTGATTAATTTATTGTGCACCTCATATCCATCCTGTGGAAGGTAGCGCAAGAACATGACACTCAAGAGGCCTAGGAACTAGGCCTCAATAGGCCACAATTACTGGTAAAGTATAACTTAAACAAGATCACCCGGAGGGTAATAACATAATGTTATAGTGTAGAAGTTATTACCACAACGGGAAGACAGATTAGACTGATAACAAGGCCACTTAGGTCTCTGCAGTTCACTTTACTAACCTCCAGTCGCCTGTTGGTGCACCCACGACCAAGGCTCAGCCACTTATTAGTTAACTCGTCTCCTCATGTTGAAGGTACAAGGAACTCTTTGTATTACCTTTCCCTCTTCCTCTCCCTCCCGCACTTTTGCCTCGTGTGGATAGGTAGGGCTGGAGCAACATCACACCCTCAGCTCATTTACAAGCTAAGAGCTGCTATACTACATCAGCTGATTTACGAACTATTCTGCTTTAGTTCATTTACAAGCCAAGAGCTGTTATTCAACCTCAGCTCATTTACGAGCTAAAATATGTCCGCCTACCTCAGCAAATTTACAGGCTAAGTTCATTACGTCAGCTCATTTCAAAGTCCCTGGGATGCCATCCACAACAGTCAACTCCCAGGTAACCTACGTAGCAGGGGCAGCAGGTGTTGGGAGACTTACCCAGCAACCCACGTCCTCTCAGTTGTGAGTCGAGCGGTAATTTCTATGCTACGATATAGCTAATTTGCATCTCGATTATATTTAAAACTTTCCCTTTTTTCTCGAGGTATCCGACTGAGAGTGTCCAAATTAAGCACTCATCAGATTGTAGTATAAGCAGGGAGATACATAATTATCGTTTGACTGGACAAGAGGGCAGACATCTTGACAAGGTCAGCAGACATCTTGACAAGGTCAGCAGATCTCTGTCTAGGGCACGAGTGGATATGGAAATGGACGAAACTGCATGTTGGCGACAACTGTGGAGAAGACATTATATAAACACGTTGCTGAATAAGCTTTTTATTGGGACAACGTTACGCCTTTTGTGAAGCTTTATCACAGAGGTTCGTTCTGTGACCCGTGACTTTGTCCCTGTGGAAACACCTTGATGACAACGCCAGTTTGGGTATTGAACAAAGTACGGAGCAGCTGACATCAGTAAGCGCTTGCCAGGTTGAGGCAACATCCACCCCATTCCATACTAAGGTATGGGTATAACTCCAAGTGGAAATACACTGCCATCAACTCCTTCCTCGTATTAACTGTGGACATCCTAATATACATTCACTACTGCTGTGTACGTCATTATTACCAAATTTCTGTCTATACCTCTCCGTCTATAAACATAAAAGCCTTGCTAATGCAACATCTTGAAAGTCTTTCTCAGTTCTCTACTGGCATTTAATACCAATTGATGTATACTTAAGTGTCCTTTAATAGCTTGGATCCTCACTTAACAGAGGAATCTTATGACGACATTCTGCCCGTCCTGGATCATTGTCAAGTCACAATTGGGAAGAGAGAAATAGAGAAGGCTTGGTAGACCGGAACGTCGTGAAGAGGTTCCTCTCCCAGGTGCAGGTTTTACGTTCGTTGTTACAGCCATGGTCTTGTGAATTTATTTTCTTCTCTGGATAACTTATAGCATATAGTGGCTATCGGTTTATGTAAGTCACGAACAATTATCCGAGACTTAATAAGACCCCAGTGTGTGGGCGAAACGTTGGCAATAAAAGATCTCATATAAGTTCCTTAGTGGCTGTTTACCATCGAGTCGGCATCTCATAACATCATTACCTATGCACTTTTCTGTGTTGTGAAAGTTCTTGAAAGCGCTGATCGTTCAGGAGAGGCAACCCTGTAATCCAGACCGCGTTGCCAACAACACACACTAAGCAACACCTGCAACAGAGTGAGCCTACAAGTGTTTACAGTTCTGTAGGAGTGGCCTTGGTGCTGGTCCCTCCCAATTCTTACATCAAACCTGATTACCTCCCAATCCCCAGTCACTGTGTTATCTCTAGGGATTCACTGATCTTCCCGTTAACATGTTAAAAATAATTTGGAATACTGACTGCACTAACTTGATATCTACAATATTATCAACTTAAAATATTATCAACCTAATAGTTACAGTACTCTTGAGATATTATCAACTTGAACAATTATAAATTAGACATTGAATCTATATTACTGAGTCTTCGGATAACATTGTCCATAAATTATATATAAAATTTAACGTGTGTACGTGAAAGTAAGGCCACATGCAACCTCAGAAAGCTTTTTTCGCCTTCCTTTAGGGCTGTTGCAGCATTTTAGATGCGCTTCTTCATGATAAAAAGGAAAAGGTGGGCATTACAAAGAGCTCCTCTAATGGACAACTATGCTGTGAATATGTCATATAGTTGGCAGTAAAGTCACCATAACACGAGTCACAACACCTGTATCTAAAGTTCCCCTCATGGCGCTCCAGAAGACATTGTAAAGTAAGTTTGTGTTGGACAACGCGGCACTGCACAGATAACCCGGTCACAGGAGAGACGAATTTACAACAACGTTTCAGTGCGAATGGGGTCATTTACAAAGTCAACTAACAAAAGAGAGAGGGAGCCAGTATATACAGGCGAGGGGGACAGGGACGGGACCAAGAGAGGAAGAAAAAGTAGTGGTAGCGGAAGTAGTAGCAGAATGTAAGGAGAGTAGTTTAGTGGTACAAGATCTTTAGCAACTGTGTATATAATTATCAACTTCCATATGACTTTATCAAGATCAAGATCTGTGTGGATTTTTATCTCATGTATTACTTGATAAAGATCAGCATAGCTTGGAACTTCATCCCGGTGAAAGTATGTTCAGCAAAGTGCATCATTTCTTCACTACGGTTGGCAGCGCATTTCGTTCCATTACAGTACTTGTTCCTCACCTCCAACACCTGCCTCAGAATTATAGTCGACATAGTAAGAAAACTGCAACCACAGCAACACCTGCCAACCACAGCAACACCTGCCTTCCCCAGTGAACAAGTATTCATGAAGGCCAGATACACTACCGCTGGTGTTGTGCCGTGTGGAATAAACATGGCCTAGACCGAGGTGAATAACAGTGTTATAACTTCCCTGGTGTGTCATTGAATCAAAGTAGCAGCAGCTGGAGTCCAACATCATGGACTTTCCAGAGGATGGAAACTCCCTGAGTGTTGTGCTATGCTTCAAGTTGTGTTAGTGGTACAGCAGCAAGCACTGTCTCATGCTTTGCAGCAGCACCAACAGTCCGGTCCCTCTTCTCCAGCCACTACACTGCAGTTACCCACAGGACAACATAAGACCACTTATTTATATCTTGAGAGTCATCTTACAAGCTCTAGAACACATGGAAGTGAATCTCCACTCAACTATACACACGATCACAACTGATGCATTAAAATAACTGTATCTTCCTACATGTAAATGGTTCAGCTATCAAAACTTTGCGGTCCAGTCCCTGGACCCATTATGTACCTCTGTAATATTCGCACTACCGCCCGTAGGGTGGGGATGGAGTGCATAATAAAGATATTAAATTATTATTATATCTTCCTACAGACACAAGCCCAGACATCAGTGAACAGAAAGTTCGTGGCTTAACCTTACTTCCCTGGCCCAGAAACAAAGTACACACACACACACACACACACATACACACACACACACACACACACACACACACACACACACACACATATCGAATCGAATCGAATAAGTACAGGTAAGATCCCAATGGGATGAGAGGGGAAGACGGTACAGACGAAGAATAGCGCTGGAGAGGAGTCTTCTTAGTCGTAGAAATAGAGCCAGGGCTTAACCCAGCAGCTAAGGCGAACACACACATATGACGGAAGGGATAGACTCAGAAGTGTCCCTGTTCGCAGATGATGTGAAGTTAATGAGGAGAATTAAATCAGATGAGGATCAGGCAGGACTACAAAGAGACCTGGACAGGCTGGACACCTGGTCCAGCAACTGGCTCCTCGAATTTAACCCCGCCAAATGCAAAGTCATGAAGATCGGGGAAGAGCAAAGAAGACCGCAGACAGAGTATAGGCTAGGTGGCCAAAGACTGCAAACCTCGCTCAGGGAGAAAGATCTTGGGGTGAGTATAACACCAAGCACGTCTCCGGAAGCACACATCAACCAGATAACTGCTGCAGCATACGGGCGCCTGGCAAACCTGAGAATAGCGCTCCGATACCTAAATAAGGAATCGTTCAAGACACTGTACACCGTGTACGTCAGGCTCATACTGGAGTATGCAGCACCAGTTTGGAACCCACACCTGGTCAAGCACGTCAAGAAGTTAGTTCCAGAGCTAAGGGGAATGTCCTACGAAGAAAGGTTAAGGGAAATCGGCCTGACGACACTGGAGGACAGGAGAGTTAGGGGAGACATGATAACGACAGGTGGACAGAGACAGGATGTTCCAGAGATGGGACACAGAAACAAGGGGTCACAATTGGAAGTTGAAGACTCAGATGAGTTAAAGGGATGTTAGGAAGTATTTCTTCAGTCACAGAGTTGTTAGGAAGTGGAATAGTCTGGCAAATGAAGTAGTGGAGGCAGAAACCATACATAGTTTTAAGACGAGGTATGATATATATATATGTATATATGTGTATATATATATATATATATATATATATATATATATATATATATATATATATATATATATATATATATATATATACTATACATACATACATTAGAGCTGAGATTGAAATCTTATTATTACGGTAAATATTTTTTTTTTTCTTTTTTTTTGCCTCCCATGAGTCTGCTTTCATTTCTCTTACGTCAATATTTGCGTTTTCCAGTGACTTTCTCCTACGAGGTGAAGTGACCAAGTAGGTCACACTGAACAAGTGACCAAGTGGGTCACACTGGACAAGTGACCAAGTGGGTCACACTGGACAAGTGACCAAGTGGGTCACACTGAACAAGTGACCAGGTGGGTCACACTGATATTTTGTCTTATCCTTATATATCAACGTCATTATTATTATTATTACTATTACTTAAGCATGGAAAATAGAAACCACAATATCTTGCTGGAACAATTTACACGTCACAGTATCTTGGTGGAACAATTTACACGTCACAGTATCTTGCTGGAACAATTTGCACGTCACAGTATCTTGCTGGAACAATTTACACGTCACAGACTTAGGGAGCACAAAAATAGTGTTAGGCTTTCCGACACTAATAATGCTCTTTTCTGTCATGTCAAAGATCACAGTCATCCTATTGATTGGTCTTCTGCTAAAACTGTCTACCCTACGTCCAACTTTCACAGTCGCCGTTTGGTTGAATCCTCCCTTATACACAACTTTCCCTGTATGAATCTTAGCCCTGGCTTTGTCTCTGTAGATGGTTTCCTCTCCCATTACATTGTTAAATACTCCAAACTTCAGAACACCCGTGACTTAACCTGATTCCTTCCCCTTCTATCTCTTCCCCCTTCTCCTCTGGGTTTTCTTTTCTTTTGCCTTGTATTTGTCCTTCTTTATTTTATTTGCCTTTTCCCCCCTCTGTGTTGTTGTCCTTAGTAACCCTATGTGGGCCGCCAGCTTCATTGCAGTGCTCCTTTCCTAGAATATGACTGACTCCACTACTACTAATACCACTTCCACTACTACCTCCATTATTACCCCTCCACCACTTTCTTGTGCCCTCCCCTGTCTGCCTGCCTATAAATACCCCTTCCACCTGTCCTGTGTGCCAGTGTGACTTTGTAAATGGTCTAAGTCGGACCGAAACGTCGTCGTAAGCTCCTCTCTTTTTATATGTGCGGGTTGTGTGTGTATTGTTCCAGTCACGGTATTGTGCCTTTTTTGTTATTCATAGTATCTTGCTGGAACAATTTACACCACAATATCTTGCTGGAACAATTTACACGTCAGAGTATCTTGCTGGAACAATTTACACCACAGTATCTTGCTGGAACAATTTACACCACAGTATCTTGCTGGAACAATTTACACCACAGTATCTTGCTGGAACAATTTACTCTTCACAATATCTTGCTGGAACAATTTACTCTTCACAGTATCTTGCTGGAACAATTTACTCTTCACAGTATCTTGCTGGAACAATTTACAAGTAACCCACGAGTACACATGAACATAGTAAGCCACTTACTAGACGAGGTTTTGCCTTCTATCTTTACCAAGCAACAGTTAAAACATAATAATAATAATATAATGTAATATCTTTATTTCTACAAGTACATGTAGAATGTATATAGTCCTAGCTGACATCAATGACATACTACTACTATATAGGAAGCCCATACTACTATATAGGAAGCTCATGCTACTATATAGGAAGCCCATACTACTATATAGGAAGCTCATACTACTATATAGGAAGCCCCTACTACTATATAGGAAGCCCACACTACTATATAGGAAGCCCTTACTACTATATAGGAAGCCCACACTACTATATAGGAAGCCCCTACTACTATATAGGAAGCCCATACTACTATATAGGAAGCTCATACTACTATATAGGAAGCCCATACTACTATATAGGAAGCCCATACTACTATATAGGAAGCCCATACTACTATATAGGAAGCCCATACTACTATATAGGAAGTCCATACTACTATATAGGAAGTCCATACTACTATATATAGGAAGCTCATGCTACTATATAGGAAGCCCCTACTACTATATATAGGAAGCTCATGCTACTATATAGGAAGCCCCTACTACTATATATAGGAAGCTCATGCTACTATATAGGAAGCCCCTACTACTATATAGGAAGCCCATACTACTATATATAGGAAGCCCATACTACTATATATAGGAAGCTCATACTACTATATAGGAAGCCCATACTACTATATATAGGAAGCTCATACTACTATATATAGGAAGCTCATGCTACTATATAGGAAGCCCCTACTACTATATATAGGAAGCTCATGCTACTATATAGGAAGCCCCTACTACTATATAGGAAGCCCATACTACTATATAGGAAGTCCATACTACTATATAGGAAGCTCATACTACTATATAGGAAGCTCATACTACTATATAGGAAGCTCATACTACTATATAGGAAGCCCTTACTACTATATAGGAAGCCCACACTACTATATAGGAAGTCCATACTACTATATAGGAAGCCCATACTACTATATAGGAAGCTCATGCTACTATATAGGAAGCCCATACTACTATATATAGGAAGCCCATACTACTATATAGGAAGCTCATACTACTATATAGGAAGCCCTTACTACTATATAGGAAGCCCACACTACTATATAGGAAGCCCTTACTACTATATAGGAAGCCCATACTACTATATAGGAAGCTCATGCTACTATATAGGAAGCCCATACTACTATATATAGGAAGCCCATACTACTATATAGGAAGCTCATACTACTATATAGGAAGTCCATACTACTATATAGGAAGTCCATACTACTATATAGGAAGCCCATACTACTATATAGGAAGCCCATACTACTATATAGGAAGCTCATGCTACTATATAGGAAGTCCATACTACTATATAGGAAGCTCATACTACTATATAGGAAGCCCATCTACTATAGAGCACTCTATATAGGAAGCTCATACTACTATATAGGAAGCCCATACTACTATATAGGAAGCCCATACTACTATATAGGAAGCCCATACTACTATATAGGAAGCCCATACTACTATATAGGAAGTCCATACTACTATATAGGAAGTCCATACTACTATATAGGAAGTCCATACTACTATATAGGAAGCCCATACTACTATATAGGAAGTCCATGCTACTATATAGGAATCCCATACTACTATATAGGAAGTCCATACTACTATATAGGAAGCCCATACTACTATATAGGAAGCTCATGCTACTATATAGGAAGTCCATACTACTATATAGGAAGTCCATACTACTATATAGGAAGCCCATACTACTATATAGGAAGCCCATACTACTATATAGGAAGCCCATACTACTATATAGGAAGTCCATACTACTATATAGGAAGCCCATACTACTATATAGGAAGCCCATACTACTATATAGGAAGCCCATACTACTATATAGGAAGCCCATACTACTATATAGGAAGCCCCTACTACTATATAGGAAGTCCATCTACTATATAGGAAGCCCATACTACTATATAGGAAGTCCATGCTACTATATAGGAAGCCCATACTACTATATAGGAAGCCCATACTACTATATAGGAAGCCCATACTACTATATAGGAAGCCCATACTACTATATAGGAAGCCCATACTACTATATAGGAAGCTCATACTACTATATAGGAAGCCCATACTACTATATAGGAAGCCCATACTACTATATAGGAAGCCCATACTACTATATAGGAAGTCCATACTACTATATAGGAAGTCCATACTACTATATAGGAAGCCCATACTACTATATAGGAAGCCCATACTACTATATAGGAAGCCCATACTACTATATAGGAAGTCCATACTACTATATAGGAAGCCATACTACTATATAGGAAGCCCATACTACTATATAGGAAGCCCATACTACTATATAGGAAGCCCATACTACTATATAGGAAGTCCATACTACTATATAGGAAGTCCATACTACTATATAGGAAGTCCATACTACTATATAGGAAGCCCATACTACTATATAGGAAGCCCTACTATATAGGAACCCTACTATATATAGGAAGCCCTACTACTATATAGGAAGCCCATACTACTATATAGGAAGCCCATACTACTATATAGGAAGCCATACTACTATATAGGAAGCTCATACTACTATATAGGAAGCCCATACTACTATATAGGAAGCCCATACTACTATATAGGAAGCCCATACTACTATATAGGAAGTCCATACTACTATATAGGAAGCCCATACTACTATATAGGAAGCCCATACTACTATATAGGAAGCTCATCTACTATATAGGAAGTCCATACTACTATATAGGAAGTCCATACTACTATATAGGAAGCCCATACTACTATATAGGAAGCCCATACTACTATATAGGAAGTCCATACTACTATATGGAATCCTATACTATATAGGAAGCCTACTACTATATAGGAAGCCCATACTACTATATAGGAAGCCTATACTATATAGAACCCATACTACTATATGAAGTCATACTACTATATAGGAAGCCCATACTACTATATAGGAAGCCATCTACTATATAGGAAGTCCATACTACTATATGGAAGTCCATACTACTATAGGAAGCCCATACTACTATATAGGAAAGCCCATACTACTATATAGGAAGTCCATACTACTATATAGGAAGCCCATACTACTATATAGGAAGCCCATACTACTATATAGGAAGCCATACTACTATATAGGAAGCCCTACTACTATATAGGAAGTCCTACTACTATATAGGAAGCCTACTACTATATAGGAAGTCCATACTACTATATAGGAAGCCCTACTACTATATAGGAAGCCCCTACTACTATATAGGAAGCCCATACTACTATATAGGAAGTCCATACTACTATATAGGAAGCCCATACTACTATATAGGAAGCCCATACTACTATATAGGAAGCCCATACTACTATATAGGAAGCCCCTACTACTATATAGGAAGCCCCTACTACTATATAGGAAGCCCCTACTACTATATAGGAAGCCCATACTACTATATAGGAAGCCCCTTGTTATGCAGAGCATTTCAGGTAAATTAGGTCAGTTTTGTCCCCAATATGCGACCCACACCGGTCGACTAACACCTAGGTATCTGTTTTACTGATAGGTGAACAGGGACAACAGGTGTAAGGAAACACGTCCAATGTTTCCACCCTTGCCAGGAATCGAACCACGGACTTTCAGCGTGTGAAGCGAGAGCTTTGCCTACCAGACCATGGGCCAAACATGATAACAGTGCACCGTGATAGAATATAACAGGATAATAATCTATCGTGATGGAGTATAACAGGATAACAATCTATCGTGATGGAGTATAACAGGATAACAATGTACTGTGATGGAGTATAATTCATCTTTCCTCTCCCTCTCTTTTCTTCCTTCCCTGTTTCCTTTTTTCACCCTTTCTCCTTCTTCCTCTCACCCTTTAGTCAGTGCCTGCCTTCGTCCTCATAATGTTGCCTCCAATCTTCGCCTCCAATACGTTTTCTCTCTCTCCCTCCCTCTCTCTCCCTCCCTATCTCTCCCTCCCTCTCTCCCT
Source organism: Cherax destructor (assembly GCA_009830355.1). Taxonomy (NCBI): domain Eukaryota; kingdom Metazoa; phylum Arthropoda; class Malacostraca; order Decapoda; family Parastacidae; genus Cherax; species Cherax destructor. Next base: position 109,816 of record WNWK01003304.1, read on the forward strand.
CCCTCTCTCTCTCTCTCTCTCTCTCTCTCTCTCTCTCTCTCTCTCTCTCTCTCTCTCTCTCCTTCGAAATTACGGTCTGACTTTCACAGTGAGTTAGCTTTATACAGCTTCGTCACTTTGCTTTTAACGTTGTAAATATACATATGATGTATGTGTGTGTGTGTACTTACCTAGTTGTGGTTGCAGGGGTCGAGTCATAGCTCCTGACCCCGCCTCTTCACTGGCCGCTACTGGGTCACTCTCCCTGCGCCATGAGCTTTATCATACCTCTTCTTAAAGCTATGAATAGATCCTGCCTCCACTACATCGCTTCCCAAACTATTCCACTTCCCGACCACTCTGTGGCTGAAGAAATACTTCCTAACATCCCTGTGATTCATCTGAGTCTGTGTGTGTGTGTGCTCACCTATATGTGCTCACCAATTTGTGGCTGCAGGGTCGATTCACAGCTCCTGGCTCCTCTTCGCTGGTTACTACAAGGTCCACTCTCTCGTGTGTGTGTGTGTGTGTACTCACCTAATTGTGGTTGCAGGGGTCGATTCATAGCTCCTATGTGTGTGTGTTTTGTAAGTTTGAAGACAATGAGAAGAAGCGTTCTGAAGTTATACCGCTCAAACAATCAACACAGTTTGCTCAATAAATTCAGCAGATTTCCTACTACACACTCTGAACCTAACCTAACCCTTCCTTTGGGTTAGCTACATAAGTGCCGTAGGTTTGAAGCCGATCGAAAGAAGTGTTTTCATGGTATCCATCTTCAAATAATTTTGGATTTGGCAACCACTGGCCGATATATATTCTCAGTAAGAGATGGTGTTAAATACTGACAACTGGTGTTAAATACTGAGAACTGGTGTTAAATACTGACAACTGGTGTTAAATACTGAGATCTGGTGTTAAATACTGAGAACTGGTGTTAAATACTGAGAACGTGTTAAATACTGAGAACTGGTGTTAAATACTGAGAACTGGTGTTAAATACTGAGAACTGGTGGTAAATACTGAGAACTGGTGTTAAATACTGAGAACTGGTGGTAAATACTGAGAACTGGTGTTAAATACTGAGAACTGGTGTTAAATACTGAGAACTGGTGGTAAAAACTGAGAACTGGTGTTAAATACTGAGAACTGGTGTTAAATACTGACAACTGGTGTTAAATACTGACAACTGGTGTTAAATACTGAGATCTGGTGTTAAATACTGACAACTGGTGTTAAATACTGAGAACTGGTGGTAAATACTGAGAACTGGTGTTAAATACTGTGAACTGGTGTTAAATACTGACAACTGGTGTTAAATACTGAGATCTGGTGTTAAATACTGAGAACTGGTGTTAAATACTGAGAACGTGTTAAATACTGAGAACTGGTGTTAAATACTGAGAACTGGTGTTAAATACTGAGAACTGGTGGTAAATACTGAGAACTGGTGTTAAATACTGAGAACTGGTGGTAAATACTGAGAACTGGTGGTAAATACTGAGAACTGGTGGTAAATACTGAGAACTGGTGTTAAATACTGAGAACTGGTGTTAAATACTGAGAACTGGTGTTAAATACTGAGAACTGGTGTTAAATACTGAGAACTGGTGTTAAATACTGAGAACTGGTGTTAAATACTGAGAACGTGTTAAATACTGAGAACTGGTGGTAAATACTGAGAACTGGTGGTAAATACTGAGAACTGGTGTTAAATACTGAGATCTGGTGTTAAATACTGAGAACTGGTGTTAAATACTGAGAATGTGTTAAATACTGAGAACTGGTGTTAAATACTGAGAACTGGTGGTAAATACTGAGAACTGGTGTTAAATACTGAGAACTGGTGTTAAATACTGAGAACTGGTGTTAAATACTGAGAACTGGTGTTAAATACTGAGAACTGGTGTTAAATACTGAGAACTGGTGTTAAATACTGAGAACTGGTGTTAAATACTGAGAACTGGTGTTAAATACTGAGAACTGGTGTTAAATACTGAGAACTGGTGTTAAATACTGAGAACTGGTGTTAAATACTGAGAACTGGTGTTAAATACTGAGAACTGGTGTTAAATACTGAGAACTGGTGTTAAATACTGAGAACTGGTGTTAAATACTGAGAACTGGTGTTAAATACTGAGAACTGGTGTTAAATACTGAGAACACTCCTCTCTCGACAAGCCAACACTTAGCGAATATGACTCACTCCTGAGATCCATCTTTAAAAAGGCACTCAATCTGTTATTATTGTTATTATTACTATAGTCTTTCACCGACTCGTCTGCCGACAAATTCACTCTTGGGAAAAATATTCTCGAGAATACTTGAGAAATCTCGTCCAACTATCTTTATATCTTAAGGAGCAATTACTTCGCAGTTACATGCAATTACATATTAATAGCTTCTGAAGATGTCTGGAGCTCCTGACAACAATATATTTTATAACTAATTTAGAGTATCTCAAAACAGAAGGAGAATGAAATCAGTCTCTTAGTTGACGACTACCCGAATGTGGCCGACGTTAAGGGTGACACATTGTGGTCTCACTTAATGTCTTATAGCATGGTGGTGTAATGAACATGGGGTGTGCAGTAAACTAGTCGCTCAGGCAGAAGTGGACTGGGTCTTTAACACCATTCCCAGCCTTTCTCGGGCAGGGTAGGTGCCAAAGCTGGAGCTTGCTACCATCTGCCGCTCGCAAGACTGCCCTTCCCATCAGCATCCCTGGGGCGGAAGATGGGAGACCAAAGAGGCCTAGCTTCTCCCTACGAGCCCCATGAGGGCGGGGAATGTGGCTAGGCCTGGGGACAGTTGGTTCTAGACGATGAGGGGGTACTTGTACCTCCTCCCATGGGAGACATAGGTCTCAGACACTCCCACGACAGGGAGCCAAGGCCGGGTCACCATCTGGAAAAGACCCGGGCCGGGAGAGTACCGGCGAATCATGCAGAAGAAGGGCTTTAAACCGGCCCGGGTCAACTGGTGAAGGCCAGAGGCGTATTTTCACTGCTCAGCAAAGAATAATAATATCTTTATTTACTACAAGTACATGTACATGGTATACAGACCTAGCTGACATCAATGAAATACTACTATATAGAAAGCCGCTTGTTATGTTGAGCATTTCGGGCAAATTAGGTCAGTTTTCTCCCAGGATGCGACCCACACCAGTCGACTAACACCCAGGTACCCATTTTAAACTGATGGGTGAACAGGGACAGCAGGTGTCTTATGGAAATACGTCCCTAATGTTTTCCAGCCGTTCCAGAGGAGATTCGAACCCCGGACCTCAGTGTGTGAGCTGAGTGCGCTAGCGATCGAGCTACGGGACACCTTCCATTTTCGTTTCAATCTTTGTGCAGCATCTATGACTTCAGTTTTATCGACATATGCCCACCTGGCATTGCCCAAATGCCCGTATGGCCAGTCCGCCTCTGCGCTCAGGCGACACAACTGGTGTTGTGGTCAGAGTCGAGAGATTAGCTGGCATTTTGAGAGGCTGCCTCAAGTCTCGTCGGGTTAAAGTCTCGGCCAGTCGCAGCAGTAATAATAATAATCTTTATTTCTACAAGTATATGATACAACTTATACAGACCTAGCTGACATTAATGACTTTTTTTTCAACAAACCAGCCGTATCCCACCGAGACAGGGTAACCCAAAAAGAAAAACGAAAGTTTTTCTTCTTAAATTGGGTTACTAGCTCCTTGCTCCCGGCATTTTGTGTCGCCTCTTACAACACGCATGGCTTACGAAGGAAGAATTCTTTTCCACCCTCCCATGGAGGTTATGCACAACATTTCGGGCAACTTAGGTTGATTTTGTCCCCCAGGATGTGACCCACACCATTCGGCTAACACCCAGGTACCTACTTACTGCTAAGTGAACAGGGACATCCGTTCTAATCTGCCTTACCCTTCAAAGGAAGTACCTTGAGGTTTTTATAAGGCTCGTCATCTAAGGATTTGAAGATACCAGGTTTCCCTGGTGTGGTACTCTAACATCCACGCCTCTTTGAAATCTTCTGCACGATACTTGCAGTTTGCTTAGACTTAGAGGCTTTTGCTTGGGACAACTTCCACAGCACATAGCATAGCATGACGTATTTATTATTGTGTTTATGGGGGAAACTCCAGGGTCACAAGGGTTATACAGAGCCTGGGGGAATGGGAGATAATCAGGTTTGGTCCGCCGTGGATGACACCAGTTTCAATTCATTGACTTTTGAGCCTTTCACAACATGTTAGTAAGTCACGATATGCGGTTGACGGCATTTTATCATTACTGACAATTATCGTGAGAATTAAGTCCCTAGTTGACAAAACGTTCACTAGATTGTATGTCAGTGGTGTATAATACCACTGACATACAGCATTACACAGGGCTGGAAAACTGGTATGATACATTATGTACATGTAGACTCATATTCACACTGTAAGACATTTATTGAGAAAACGTTTCGCCTCGAGTGAAGAAGACACTCGTGGCGAAAACTTTCCTCTAAATGTTTTGAACTATGTATACGTGTCTTAAGGGGGCACATAACAACCATCCTGCAAGAGTCCATAATTGCGATAGTAATTATGGATAAGGGGTTAAATAAACATGATGTTAGGAGACAGGGAAACTGAGGTGCCTCTTAAGGGGCACCTAAGTTCCCCCGTCTTCTAATAACATGTTTATTTTTCCACTATAATGTACCTTGTCCATATTTACTATCGCATTTGCTTTATCAGTTTCGTAAGGTGAAGTCCAGGATCTTTCCTTAATTCATGGTATAACTTAACAAATCTTTGATGACACTTGTGTTGTAGAGGTCTGAGCTTGGATAAAGCAAATACGATAGTAATTATGGACGAGGTAGATTATAGTGGAAAAATAAACATGTTATTAGAAGACTTAGGTGTCTTAACACAGAAGAACAACACGGCCTCCTTGAGAGAGGACATACGTGTGCATGGAGTCACTCCACCCCGTGTGACAACAATAGCAAAGGCGCCATCACGTGAACAATGACTCAAAGTGACACACAAGTTATCGCACCATTTTTCAAAGTCATAATCAAAATCAGTGGTTTTCCAAGACTAAGAGGGTGCAGACTCCATTCTGGGATAATAGTTTTAGTGTACCCTCTAAGGTAAACCCTGGCTATACACAGTGATGTTATTATCAGAGACATATGCTACGACTGCGAAAGGTCAAGCCTCTAAGGCTTGGTATCCTGCTATCCTTCACAAATTTATTGTGTTTTTGAGAGAAGTAGTTGGCTTGTCTACTATACCCAAACACCACAATCAACGCCAACCATTCAAAAAAAAAAAAATCCCAATAGACAAAAAAAAAAAATCCCAATAGACAAAAAAAAAAAAAGGACCTTTCAGCCCACCGAGAGAGTAACATTTACGTATATACCAATTGACGCAATCTGAGCATTCTGTCGTACGCGTTGTTTTGCAGGTCATTCTTTATACGCTGTTTTGGATACATATTATTTTAATATTTTTTTTTTTTAATTTTTGAGATATTTTCTCTGTACTTAGTAATGTATGTTCTATATACTTAGTAATTTATGTTCTCTATACTTTGATGAAAGGAAAAAAAATGCGATTTGCTTGTGGAAAAAATTAGTACTGGGTTACTGAGAGATATTCATCAGGGAGTGGAGACCATCCTGAGAGTGTACAGTGACCAGGGAGTGGAGACCATTTTGAGAGTGTACAGTGACCAGGGGTGGAGACCATCCTGGGAGTGTACAGTGACCAGGGAGTGGAGACCATCTTGAGAGTGTACAGTGACCAGGGAGTGGAGACCATTCTGAGAGTGTACAGTGACCAGGGAGTGGAGACCATTTTGAGAGTGTACAGTGACCAGGGAGTGGGGACCATCCTGAGTGTACAGTGACCAGGGAGTGGAGACCATCCTGAGAGTGTACAGTGACCAGGGAGTGGAGACCATTTTGAGAGTGTACTATGACCAGGGAGTGGAGACCATCCTGAGAGTGTATTATGACCAGGGAGTGGAGACCATCTTGAGAGTGTACAGTGACCAGGGAGTGGAGACCATTCTAAGAGTGTACAGTGATCAGGGAGTGGAGAACATCTTTAAAGTGTACAGGAGGTCAGAGGTACATCCTCTTCAGCTTAAAGTGGCTGGTGCTTCAAGTGGTAGCACCATAGGCTCACTTCTGAACAAATCGAAACAGCATGTTTCATTACACCTGCTGCCCCTGTTCACCTAGCAGCAAGTAGGTACCTGGGTGTTAGGTGAATATTGTGGGTAGCATTCTGGGTTAATAACCCTTCAGGTTAATAAGCCGAAAAAAATATTTCCTCTTCTTCAAGCAGGTTTCAGCATAGGATTCTGACCTTCAACATAGGATTCTGACCTTCAACATAGGATTCTGACCTTCAACATAGGATTCTGACCTTCAACATAGGATTCTGACCTTCAACATAGGATTCTGACCTTCAACATAGGATTCTGACTTTCAACATAGGATTCTGACCTTCAACATAGGATTCTGACCTTCAACATAGGCATCAGACCCTGCAGGGATGTCCTCAACGCCCCTCACGATAAAGGGTGCAGAATGACCCTTGTGACTGGACACTACCAGACCCGCCATGCACAAATTTATATACAAAAACAAAAAAAACGAGTGCCAGGGGATGGACTCAGGTCCTACCTAAACTACGTTTGAACCAGGATCTCCTCTGTTTGTCTGGGACAAAAACACTAAACAAAAACAGAGAAGAAAAACAGAACAAGATCAACTGACCATGCGGGGGATTTTTTTTCCGATCTTATGACGATATATATTTTTTATGTTCTCTTTTTTTTCAATACATATTTTTTCATTTTGTGGTGCTGGAGAGTGTTGGGGGAGCGTTGGGGAGTGGAGACTGTTGGGGGAGTGTTTTATATATATGTGTGCATATATATATATATGTGTAGATATATATATATATATATTATATATATATATATATATATATATATATATATATACATTATATATATATATATATATATATATATATATATATATATATATATATATATATATATATATATATATATATTTGTTTGTTTTTCAATCACCAGGAACGTGTTGTGGTTGGTCGCTATTGTTTTGTTTTTGCAAAATAGCTAAAAAAAAAAATCCTTGTTCTTGCAGTTCATTTTTTTTTTTTGTCATACCTTGACTAAATGCAATTGTGTCGATGTATATAAGAAGACGTGGGTCAGGGGCAGCCCCTTCCGCCCACACCCGAAGGATGTGGGTTCCAATCATGGGCTGTTGAAGACATGTGAGCAAGTCTCCTTTTACGAGACTGATGTGAGTTGCATCCTGGGAGGGGTAGTATACCTTAGAAGTCCTGAGCATCGAAATGACCTAAGGTAGGATAACAACTCTTAACCTGTAAATAAACTACCCATCTATCATCATTCTATCATGTAGGAGGAGCCACATGTCTGTGGTGCATCCAACAAAATAAACAGACTCTTGGATGTCACCACCGCCCGGCTCCTGCTGGGGTACACGTATCTTTGGCAGGTTAAATCACCATTACCAAATGTAGACCAAACGATATGTAAACTTTACCAGATGGACTATTGTCACAGCTTGCGTCATTGTGTATTGGAATGCGATAAAATTAATGAATTCAGAGAGAACTCACTCAGAAAGGTTCAAGATATGTCAATTTTTTTAAGAGTGGTATATTACAAACCATTCTGGAAAAATCCATGACTTTGCTCACTGTAAATAAAGCATTACCACGTTGTGTATGTGTGTTTACTTAGTACTCACCTAGTTGTGGTTGCAGGGGTCGTCACAGCTCCTGGCCCCGAGTCACAGCTCTGTGTGTGTGTGTGTGTGTGACCAAATTAATGTCTGCATAAATAATTCATTACGATTGTGACCAGATATAAACATTTAAATGGTTCATTACCGCTGTAACTTGTTCATCTATCAAAACTTTGTGACTCAGTCCCTGGACCCAATATGTACCTCTGTAATCTTTTGACTACCACCCATAGGATGGGTATGTTAAACTAAATAAACTAAGACTTCATAATAATAATAATAATATTTATTTCTACAGGTACATGTACAGGGTATACAGGCCTATATCAATGACATACTACTATATAGAAAGCCCCTTCTTATGCAGAGCATTTCGAGCAAATTAGGTCAATTTTCTTTCCCAGGATGCGACCCACATGAATTGACTAACACCCAGGCACCTATTTTAGAGAACATGTAGAAGGCAGACATGTTATACGCTGAACAAGAACACGGATAAGGCAGACATGTTATACGCTGAACAAGTACAGATGAGAAGTACCCTGAGGACAGTAAATAATAGTAACATTTCTCATTGTTATTTTTGACAATGAAAAATGACTGAATTTATTTATTATTAAGAGTAAGACACACAATCTATACGGCTCACAGTAACGACATATCGATCTTGCGTCAGCAAAACATCTTTATTAAATAGCGTTTCCCACCGTTCTTTTTTTTTTACCTCTCATTGTTTACATGTCAGATACTTATAAATAAAAAACGCGTTCAGGACACGTATACATCCCCTCCCCCCGTCCCCGAGAGCCCATGGCCCTTACAAAAGACCTTCAGACAACCTTCAGTCATTACCCTTAAGCCAAGCTCCCTTTTTTTCTCCTTATATCACCTTTTTAGGCTCTTTTTTTTATATACAGATCCTGTTTACGAATTTGCATAAAAAATGAATTGCTTGGCACGATTGAGAAGTTGTCTTTTGTGTCTAGAAACGTATTGGAATTTTATCCCCCGGTGTGTAAACAGGTACGTAGACGCTGATAGATTAAAATTAAGCACGGGGTCAGGTTACTGGGGCCTTCTAGGTTATTACCTAGCATAGAGACAAGCTCCTAGGCTAGTACTTAGCATACAAACAAGCTGATAAGCTATTACCTAGCATAGGGACAGGCTCCTGGGGACCTACTAGGTATACAAACTAGCTTCTAGGCTATTACCTACCATACAAACAAGCTGCTAAGCATCACTTAGTTTATTAGCTAGCATAAAGATACGCTCCTGGGGTCTTCTAGGTTATTGCCTAGCATAGGAATAGGCTCCTGGGACCTACTAGACTATCACCTAGCATACAGACAAACTCGTAGGCTATTATATAGCACAGAGACAGGTTCCTAGGCTATTGCCTTTAATAGAGACGGGCTTCCTGGGGCTCCTAGGCTATTAACTAGCATATGGACTGGTACCTGGAAGATCCTATCTACTAGCTATCATATGGACAGGTTCCTCGGGGTTCTTAGGCTAAGACCTGGCATTTCTGACAGTTACCTGGTGTACCATATCCAACACATTTAACTATCAATATTATAGAATTACCCTGAAAAAAAAAATGCCCTGAAAAATGTCGTGTTTCGTAGGCCTCCCACTATAAGCCTATCCACATTTCCCGTTATGTCCTGCCTACTGTAGTTCCAGTTTGTGTACTAGTCTCTTGTGAGGTAACATTACACAAATAACCCGCTTTTAGGAGAAAATTATGACGACGTTTCGGTCCTACTAGTTAATGGTCCAAGTCAGACCGAAACGTCGTCATAAGTTTCTCGTATGTGAGGGGTAATTGGTGTATTGTTCCAGTCACGGCATTGTGCCTTTTTTACTCTTTGGGGTAACATTGTTGAACGCCTCTCTGCAGTCCGGCAACGTACGGTCCACCCATACATCTCTTCCCTGCTTGTTATACAGTCACTTATCTTATATATATATATCCTCTATGTAGCACTCTTTGCGTAAATGAGATTGAAAACTCACAGCCAAAATTGACTAACGCATGGAAAGGTCTTAATAGTACGCACTAATCAATTTTCAATTCACCTTTCAAATCAGATTTACGAAAAATAAATCTATAGACAGGAGACTTTACCTCCCCCCCCCTAAAAAAAAGCCGTGCTGAGTGTTTAATTAAGACTTCAGCTCAGGTGTTTTTGATGCTATCTGTTCCATTATCGTGGCAGCGAGACTCTAGCTTTTACGAAGTTAGGCCTGCCATATACATTATTATTATTACATTTGATGGGGAAGCGTTAAGCCCGTATGAGTTCCACAGCACCTGGGGGATAGGAGGTGATCAGGCTTGATCATAGGAAGGGGAAGGGTAGTAACTATATGATACTATTTTTTTTTATAGGACTCCAGTGGCTAACTGGCATCTTCGACCATCAAATTTGTGACTTGATGAAGCCCAGTGTGTGGGCGAAACGTTGTCAATAAAGGGTCGCATTATACTGCATTTGTGTTTATTTTTCCATACAAGAGCAAACTAGCCTAACTCAAAGAGAATTCAAGTTCTTTCATGAGAGAATTCAACCTCCGTCATGAGAAATTCTAACTCTAGCACTGAGGAAGCCAAACTATTATGAGACATTCAGGCGCCACGATGGGGGATTTTCACACACTATGAAAGAGAATTCAAACCCTATCATAGGGAATTTAAACTTTATCATGGAGAATTCAAATTCAATCAGTGGAGAATTCAAACCGTACCACCTGACAAATATAAACCCTGTCAGAGAGAATTCAAACTTTGTCAAGGCGAATTCAAAACTCCATCCGAGAGAATTCGAACACAGATTTCTCAGACGCACTCAGAAGGAAGAAAGTGGAACCACAGGACAAAAGTGACCAGGTCCTCTCTCCCCAGGGTCTTAGCATTCCCTCTGTGTCTCCAGTGATTGATCGGTGGATACAAATATGTGACCACCTGCCTTAATTAACTTAAAAAAAAAAAAGCCTATAGTAAGGTGGATATAATCTCCAGGAAGCATCATTATAATAGTGAATGGCAGATCTTTTCCCAAGGGTTTTAATTGCATTTCAAATTTCCTAGTATAGAATGTCGCTGTTTTAAGTTGTTTACATAAGGACTGGATTCAGAGACGCTTTGAGTAAATAGATCTATTATTACTGTAAGTCTATTATCAAACTCAGGACGAGTTTGATAATAGACTTGGAGCTGTATCCTAGTGGGCTGTAATATACGGGCTAAGATATTTCTCCTTTTCTAAAACCAGTTTTTCCCCTAATGCTGTTTTTTGTGTGGTTGAGAGCGTTGAACTTTTAATCTCCCAGCTGAGTAGAATGGGAGAGATAAAAGGGACACATGGTGAAAAATAGGAAGAAAGGGTGTTGATGGTTTTTCTTTCTTTCAACACACCGGTCGTGTTCCACCGAGGCGGGGTGCCCCAAAAAGAAAAACAAAAGTTTCTCTTTTTAACTTTAGTAATGTATACAGGAGAAAGGGTTACTAACCCCTTGCTCCCGGTATTTTAGTAGCCTCTTACGACACTCACGGCTTACGGAGGAAGAATTCTGTTCCACGTACCCATGGAGATAAGAGGAAATAAAAAAGAACAAGAACTAGTAAGAAAATAGAAGAAATAATGTTTTTTTAATGGGATTTAAATCATATCGACCACACGAGTGTTATTAAGGCTGCATGTCACCTGTACTCCATCAGTCAAGAATACTTTAATAGCTGGAGTATACCTGGAGAGGGTTAACGTCCTCGCGGCCCAGTCTGTGACTAGGCCTCTTGGTGGATTAGGGTCTGATCAACCAGGCTGTTACTGTTGGCCGCACGGAAACCGACGTACGAACCACAGCCCGGCTGGTCAGGTACTGCCTGTCCAGCTAAAACGGTGTAAACTCCAAATATACATAATCTGAGAGGCATACACTTCTCGGTGTATATATCAAAACAACCACTGGGGAGTTGAATGATAGCTCTAGGCCTTTCGTGTTGCAATCAACACGAAAGGAAGCGCCCAGGCGCCCCAGTAAGGGCGCTTCCTGTGATCATGTTTACTTGGACCTCTTCCTCTTTTCTGTAACACTGCAAGCTCCTGATGTGTTCTTCTCCAGGCTGAGGGACTGACAACCTCAAATCTTCGACCTCAAGGGTGATGGACTGATTACATCGTCTTCACATCTCTACTGCTCCTGTCTGCTTTCTGTACTCGTCTGAAGAAGCCTACTGTGTAGACGAAACGTTTCGGATTAAAGATGCCTAACTGTTGCCTATGTGTCTAACTTACCAACCTGTCGGTATTATATACCATTTTGATATTCATCCTGTTGTGCTGATTGCAACACGAAAGGCCTAGAGCTATCATTCAACTCCCCCTGTGGTTGTTTTGCATCTTGTATCGTTCGCGATTATTGCATAATATAAATATACATATATGAAGTTAGAATAACCTTGCTCATAATAACCCATTTAGAGAGAGAAACTCAGATTAAGATAACCGTAAATAGCTTAGGATAACTCAGTAAAGTCAAACACTTATTACCGTTGGATTGTAAATTAAATAATAACGTGTTGATAAATGGATAACAAAAGTAATTCTCACAACACTGTCCTCAGTATAGATTCATGATTAGAAGGGGCGTAAGAGAGCACTGGTCTGGGAAGCACAAAATCCGAAGGGGGTCATACAGAGCCTGGGGAATGAGAGGTAATAAGGATTAAGAGGAGACAAGCTCTAATTTCTTGAATTAAAAGCCTGGGACATCTGTGACAACAGGTGGTGCAGGGCAGGGAACAGGTGGTGGCGACCACCTCACCAGCTTCTCTATCTATCAGAACATCTTTAAGGGTTTACCTGCGACTTTCTCCTTTCCCTTATCACTCACCCACCATCACCACCACTCACCATCACCACCACTCACCATCACCACCACTCACCATCACCACCACTCACCATCACCACCACTCACCATCACCACCACTCACCATCACCACCACTCACCATCACCACCACTCACCATCACCACCACTCACCATCACCACCACTCACCATCACCACTCACCATCACCACCACTCACCATCACCCACCATCACTCACCATCACCCACCATCACTCACCATCACCCACCATCACTCACCATCACCCACCATCACTCACCATCACCCACCATCACTCACCATCACCCACCATCACCACCACTCACCATCACCCACCATCACTCACCATCACCACCACTCACCATCACCCACCATCACTCACCATCACCACCACTCACCATCACCACCACTCACCATCACCCACCATCACTCACCATCACCCACCATCACCCACCATCACCCACCATCACCCACCACTCACAATCACCACCATTCACCATCATCATCACCACTACTCACCAACACCCACTATCACCATCATCATCACCCACTATCACTATCACCATCACCCACTATCACCATCACCCACTATCACCATCACCCACTATCACCATCACCAACACCCACTATCACCAACACCCACTATCACCATCACCAACACCCACTATCACCATCACCAACACCCACTATCACCATCACCAACACCCACTATCACCATCACCAACACCCACTGTCACCATCACCAACACCCACTATCACCATCACCAACACCCACTATCACCATCACCAACACCCACTGTCACCATCACCAACACCCACTATCACCATCACCAACACCCACTATCACCATCACCAACACCCACTATCACCATCACCAACACCCACTATCACCATCACCAACACCCACTATCACCATCACCAACACCCACTATCACTATCACCAACACCCACTATCACCATCACCAACACCCACTATCACCATCACCAACACCCACTATCACCATCACCAACACCCACTATCACCATCACCAACACCCACTATCACCATCATCAACACCCACTATCACCATCACCAACACCCACTATCACCATCACCAACACCCACTATCACCATCACCAACACCCACTGTCACCATCACCAACACCCACTGTCACCATCACCAACACCCACTATCACCATCACCAACACCCACTATCACCATCACCAACACCCACTATCACCATCACCAACACCCACTATCACCATCACCAACACCCACTGTCACCATCACCAACACCCACTGTCACCATCACCAACACCCACTATCACCATCACCAACACCCACTGTCACCATCATCAACACCCACTATCACCATCACCAACACCCACTATCACCATCAACAACACCCACTATCACCATCACCAACACCCACTATCACCATCACCAACACCCACTATCACCAACACCCACTGTCACCATCACCAACACCCACTATCACCATCACCAATACCCACTGTCACCATCACCAACACCCACTATCACCAACACCAACACCCACTATCACCATCACCAACACCCACTATCACCAACACCCACTGTCACCATCACCAACACACTTATTAGTCCTCATTGCAGTAGATATGGTACAACTATGGTACAATATACCACTCCAGCACATACGCGCAACCTGCCTAAAATTCATAAACCAAGGACCCCATTGAAACGGTGCCCCGTGGCCAAAGCTCTCGCTTCACACGGCGAGTGTCCGGGTTCTATTCCCGGCGAGGGTAGAAACATTAGGAGCGTGTTTCCTTACACCTGCTGTCCATGTTCACCCATCAGTGTTAGTGGACTGGTGTGGGTCGCATCCTGTAACAAAATTGACCTAATTTACGGGAAATGCTCAGCATAACAAGGGACTTTCTATATAGTAGTATGTCATTGATGTCAGCTATGGTCTGTGTACCTTGAACATGTACTTGTAGAAATAAAGAAATTATTGATTATTAATATTATTTTTATTATTGAATATTATTACTGATTATTATTATTATTATTATTATTATTATTATACTCTGGGAAGATATTGTACCCGTGTGGGTCACTGGACACTGCAAAACAACGTGTAAGCGGATGACAAAGGGGGTAGCACTAAACCCGCAGGGAGGGGGTAACATAGCACCAAGGGTTGATGGAGGGAGGGGGGGGAAGAATGGTATGAGGTAACTCAGGTTTGACCCGTGGAAGGGGAGAAAGGGCAGCTCAGATTCCTTGGATCAAGAGCTCTTCAGCAGTATCTAAAGGCAGTAGCGGGTCCGTCGATTCCACGACCTTGAGACTGAGTCCAGCTGCAAGTGTCATCAGTAGTCTGTTGCTGTGTCACTAGCTGTGCCACCAGCTGTATCACCAGCTGTCACCAGCTGTGCCACTAGGTGTGAAACTAGCTGTGCCACCAGCTGTGTCACCAGGTGAGCCACTAGCTGTGCTACCGGCTGTGCCACTACCTGTGCCACCAGTTGTCACTAGCTGTGCCACCATTGTCACACTTGCTGTGCCACCAGTTGTGTCACCAGCTGTGCCACCAGCTGTGTCACCAGCTGTGCCACCAGCTGTACCACCAGCTGTGTCACCAGCTGTGCCACCGGCTGTGCTACTAGCTGTGTCACAAGCTGTGATATGCCACCAGATGTAAGACCACCATGGTGAAATCAATCACATACAGGGTAACCAGGTATTCTGGAAACGGAATACTCAACATACGATCGGTTTCAGATTTTCAACGCTGGTGTAGTGTAACTAGTGTAAGATCCATGCAACTATTTGCGTGCGCAGGAGCTTTCTGCTCATTATTTATATGTAGACCATTCCTGATTTTAGTTTCCATGCAGTAACTTAAGAAATCCCCTTCAGATCGCCTTCAAACTTTCAACACTGGCTTATTCTACTTAGAAGGTTGTGATTGTTATTAGTGTGGTGCTAGTCAACGTTGGTTAATGGGGGTTTATAACCTATCTACTACACGAGCGTCATTAAAGCTGCATGTCTCCTTTTCACCACTAGTCAGAAATGTTTTAATCCCTAAAATAGGGTTGAAAATAAACTCTCGTCGTCGTGTATACACTGAGAGACATGCACCCCTCTGTGTATATATCCTGTGCTAAACGAGGCACCCTTTTTCCTTAAACGGGCACTTCAGTTCCCCTCTTTTCTAATAATGTGTTATTTTTTCCCATATAATCTACCTTGTCCATAATTACTATCGCATTTGCTTTGCTTTCGTAAGGTGAAGTCCAGGATCTTTCCTTAATTCATGGTATAACTTAACAAATCTTTGAGGACAATTATGTTGCAGATGTCTGAGCAGAGAAAGCAAATGCGATAGTAATTATGTAGAAGGTAGATTATAGGGAAAAAATAAACATGATATTAGGAGACAGGGAAATTCAGGCGCCTCTTAAGGGGAAGAGTCAGCTGACTTATGCAATGTAAAGCTTCTGGACCTTGTGGACGATGTAGCACTGACTGTCCAACGTGGTGCTTCCCTTAGCGCAATTTGGTAGTTGAATTGATCAACGTGTTATGCAGATGTCAGCTGCTTCCTTGCTTGCTTGTTGCACCACACCAGCTACCAGGGTTAGGGCTCTATACGGCGTAACCTGTCAGTGCCCATATAAACCCAAACAGTAACAAGATACGGTGTATCCGCCAGTGGCCCTATATAAGAAGATAAGATGCGACCCTATAAAACACAACAACACCAAGATACCAGAATTATTTTTTAGTCTTATCTACACTATTACTCTTTATTGAAATAAGGTTTGAATCTTTTACCTTTAGTCTATCTGGAGGGTATTCCGGGGATCAACGCCCCCGCAGCCCGGTCCACGACTAGGCCTCCCGGTGGATAAGTGCCTGAGCAACCAGGCTGTTACTGCTGGTCTCACGTAGTCCAACATACGAACCACAGCCAGGCTGATCCGGCAACGACGTATTTAGATTAAATTACTATGGTATGGGTATCTGATACCATGGTGTGGTATGTTACCATTACCATGGTGTGGTATCTGTTACCATTACCATGGTGTGGTATCTGTTACCATTACCATGGTGTGGTATCTGTTACCATTACCATGGTGTGGTATCTGTTACCATTACCATGGTGTGGTATCTGTTACCATTACCATGGTGTGGTATCTGTTACCATTACCATGGTGTGGTATCTGTTACCATTACCATGGTGTGGTATCTGTTACCATTACCATGGTGTGGTATCTGTTACCATTACCATGGTGTGGTATCTGTTACCATTACCATGGTGTGGTATCTGTTACCATTACCATGGTGTGGTATCTGTTACCATTACCATGGTGTGGTATCTGTTACCATTACCATGGTGTGGTATCTGTTACCATTACCATGGTGTGGTATCTGTTACCATTACCATGGTGTGGGTATCTCATACCATTACCATGGGGTGGGTATCTCATACCATTACCATGGGGTGGGTATCTCATACCATTACCATGGGGTGGGTATCTCATACCATTACCATGGGGTGGGTATCTCATACCCTAAAATGCCCAACAAGTCAAGGAGTCACTATTTTCTTCCTCGGTCCTCAAATAAAATTTCACAAATTGTACTAAATAATTTTCCAGATATTTAATATAAATAAATTTCACTGTTATTTACTGAAGGTTATTTCACTGTTATTTACAATGGATAATTTAATTGTTATTCATAGTGAGTTATTTTTCGTTATTTGACATATTTTTTTTAATTTTGAATTATTTTATGTATTCTGAGGGAGAATGTTATCAAGGTGGTGGTCTCTTGATGCTGGTGAAGGTCCCTTGATCCAAGGAGGGGGATTGCCTGGTTCATTCTTCAGACTGAACCTGATTACCTCCCATTCCCAGGAGCTGTATGACCCCAACGTGTTTAGCGCTTCACCGTGAATGTAATATTAATAATAATAATAATAATAATAATAATAATAATAATAATAATAATAATAACAATAATAATAATAGTCATAAGAAGAAAAAGAAGAAGAGGAGGAGGATGAGGAAGAAGACACTTTGATGTCTTCACTGGCAGGCTCCGGTTGGCAGTGTCTCTAAGCGGTTGCATCACCGGCTGACGCAGACATACGTAACTAAGTGTAAATTCTGCCAGATGGACTAGTGTCGCACCCTGCGTCATTGTGTGCTGGAATGTGAAAAAAGAATACGAATTCAGAGACGTGGTCCTCACAAGGCCACTGAATTCATGTCTGCATAAATAACTCATTAAGATTGTAACCCGCTATAAATATGCAAATTGTTCACTACAACTGTAAACTGGCTTAGCTATCAGAGCTATGCGGCCCAGTCTCTGAACCCATTATGTACCTCTGTAATATTTTGAATTAGTACCCACAGGATGGGTATGTGGGTGAATACCATCTACAGGATATGTATGTGGTGACTAATCACCCACAGGATAGGTATGTAGTGACTAACCACCCACAGGATGGGTATGTGGTGGCTACCGTCCACGGTATGGGTATGGGGTGCATAATAAAGCTAGGTGTCCCGTGGCTTAGTTAATAGAACTCAAATATTAAGGGACAGTGGTTCGATCGTTGAGCATGTTTCCATAAAAACAACAGACATAGCCCCACTCCACAAAGTGGAGTGGGGCAAAGAACTACAGACCAATAGCGCTAACGTCCCATATCATAAAAATCTTTGAAAGGGTTCTAAAAAGCAAGATCGCCACTCATCTAGATACCCATCAGTTACACAACCCAGGGCAGCATGGGTTTAGAGCAGGCCGCTCCTGTCTGTCCCAACTACTCGACCACTACGACAAGGTCCTGGATGCTCTAGAAGACAAACAGAATGCAGATGTTATATACACAGACTTTGCAAAAGTCTTTGACAAGTGTGACCATGGTGTAATAGCACACAAAATGCGTGATAAAGGAATAACAGGAAAAGTTGGCAGATGGATCTATAATTTCCTAACAAATAGAACACAAAGAGTAGTAGTCAACAGAGTAAAGTCTGAGGCAGCTACTGTGAAAAGCTCTGTTCCACAAGGCACAGTACTCGCTCCCATCTTGTTCCTCATCCTCATATCGGACATAGACAGGGATATAAACCACAGTGCCGTGTCTTCCTTTGCAGATGACACCCGAATCTGCATGACAGTGTCCACCATTGAAGACACTGCAAGACTCCAAGCAGACATCAACCAAATCTTTAAATGGGCTGCAGAAAACAATATGAAGTTCAATGATGATAAATTTCAATTACTCCGATATGGAAAACGTGAGGAAATTAAAATTTCATCGGAGTATAAAACAAATTCCAACCACACAATAGAGCGAAAAACTAATGTCAAAGACCTGGGAGTGATCATGTCAGAGGATCTCACCTTCAAGGACCATAACACCGTAGCAATCGCATCTGCTAGAAAAATGACAGGATGGATAATGAGAACCTTCAAAACCAGGGATAACACTTTTCAGGTCGCTTGTTCTATCTAGGCTGGAATATTGCTGCACACTAACTGCACCTTTCAAGGCAGGTGAAATTGCTGACCTAGAAAATGTGCAGAGAACCTTCACGGCACGCATAACAGCGATAAACCACCTCAAGTACTGGGAACGCTTGAAGTTCCTAAACCTATACTCCCTAGAATGCAGACGGGAGAGATACATTATTGGAAAATCCTAGAGGGATTAGTACCAAGCTTGCACACGAGAGTCACTCCCTACGAAAGCAAAAGACTCGGCAGACGATGCAACATCCCCCCAATGAAAAGCAGGGGTGCCACTAGCACGTTGAGAGACAACACAATAAGTGTTAGGGGCTCAAGACTGTTCAATTGCCAACCAACGTACATAAGGGGGATTACCAATAAACCCCTGGCTGTCTTCAAGCAGGCACTGGAGAGGCACCTAAAGTCAGTACCTGACCAGCCGGGCTGTGGTTCGTACGTCGGACTGCGTGCGGCCAGCATTAACAGTCTGGTTGATCAGGCTCTGATCCACCATGAGGCCTGGTCACAGACCGGGCCGCGGGGGCGTTGACCCCCGGAACTCTCTCCAGGTAAACACCTCTTGCCCCTGTTCACCTAGCAGTAAATAGGAACCTGGGTGTTAGTCGGCTGTTGTGGGTCTCATCCCAGGTGTGGCAGTATACCCTAGATGGGGCTAGGCTTCGAAATGAGCTGAGGTAGGATAGCAGCTCTTAGCCTAATTCAGTTAAAAAAACTATTAAAGTGAATCCGTAAACGAGGAGAAACTCGTTTGAGGTGCTTGTCATCACTTAACCCCCAGTGTGGTGAGTCATAATATTTTTAAACATACTCTTATGTAGACTTAAGGACCCATGTGTCACCAAATATAATTCTTTTTGTCATTGTATCTTTGTGTAAACAGCGAATTTTCTGCTGAGTCGATCGTAAAAACACGAGTCACAAGCCTTAGCCCAGCACCTTCACATGTAAACAAAATATGTCTTAGCTCAGCACCCTCTCATGTCAACAAAACTGAATGTAAACACTGCCGGGAAAATGATTTTCACCCCTTGCGCCTTAATGTGAAAGCGAAACAATATAACAATTTTCAACATAAAATGGATGTCCAAATATTTCCTCCCCGATGATGTATATAAAAAACAAATTCTAGAGACATCCAAGCTTTGTAAGTAGTACATTGCTCGCTGGTACTGCAGTGTAGTGAAACAACTGTGGCACTGCCTGGACCTTTTATATGATTGTAATGTTTTGGCTAAGATGCACAGGATGGCTATGTTGTTAGTAATTAACTTGCTAAATCAAATCACGTGAAAACAAGCATTGTCTTCCAGACTGGACAGATACACTGAGAGGTGTATATTTTCAATGTACATACACCGATTATATATCTCTCAGTGACAATACATGTAACTCACGTATATGCATCAAGAGGCATAGATATTAATGCATATACACTGATAGGTGTACATATCTGCGTATATACACCGAGATGTGTGTATCTCGGAATATATACACATTACAATAGCTGTCCCAAGCTTTCTGTGTCACTAGTCTTCCTTTATGAATACTCACTGCAATGGTTCTCAACTACAGACCAATAGCGCTAACGTCCCATATCATAAAAATCTTTGAAAGGGTTCTAAGAAGCAAGATCGCCACTCATCTAGATACCCATCAATTACACAACCCAGGGCAGCATGGGTTTAGAGCAGGCCGCTCATGTCTGTCCCAACTACTCGACCACTACGACAAGGTTCTGGATGCTGTAGAAGACAAACAGAATGCAGATGTTATATACACAGACTTTGCAAAAGTCTTTGACAAGTGTGACCATGGTGTAATAGCACACAAAATGCGTGATAAAGGAATAACAGGAAAAGTTGGCAGATGGATCTATAATTTCCTAACAAATAGAACATAAAGAGTAGTAGTCAACAGAGTAAAGTCTGAGGCAGCTACTGTGAAAAGCTCTGTTCCACAAGGCACAGTACTCGCTCCCATCTTGTTCCTCATCCTCATATCGGACATAGACAGGGATATAAACCACAGTGCCGTGTCTTCCTTTGCAGATGACACCCGAATCTGCATGACAGTGTCCACCATTGAAGACACTGCAAGACTCCAAGCAGACATCAACCAAATTATTAAATGGGCTGCAGAAAACAATATGAAGTTCAATGATGAGAAATTTCAATTACTCCGATATGGAAAGCGTGAGGAAATTAAAATTTCATCGGAGTATAAAACAAATTCCAACTACACAATAGAGCGAAAAACTAATGTCAAAGACCTGGGAGTGATCATGTCAGAGGATCTCACCTTCAAGGACCATAACACCGTAGCAATCGCATCTGCTAGAAAAATGACAGGATGGATAATGAGAACCTTCAAAACCAGGGATGCCAAGCCCATGTTGACACTTTTCAGGTCGCTTGTTCTATCTAGGCTGGAATATTGCTGCACACTAACTGCACCTTTCAAGGCAGGTGAAATTGCTGACCTAGAAAATGTGCAGAGAACCTTCACAGCACACATAACTGCGATAAACCACCTCAATTACTGGGAACGCTTGAAGTTCCTAAACCTGTACTCCCTAGAACGCAGGCGGGAGAGATACATTATTATATACACTTGGAAAATCCTAGAGGGATTGGTACCAAACTTGCACACGAGAGTCACTCCCTACGAAAGCAAAAGACTCGGCAGACGATGCAACATCCCCCAATGAAAAGCAGGGGTGCCACTAGCACGTTGAGAGACAACACAATAAGTGTCAGGGGCCCAAGACTGTTCAACTGCCTCCCAGCGTACATAAGGGGGGATTACCAATAGACCCCTGGCTGTCTTCAAGCAGGCACTGGACAGGCACCTAAAGTCAGTGCCTGACCAGCCAGTCTGTGGTTCGTACATCGAACTGCGTGCGGCCAGCAGTAACAGCCTGGTTGATCAGGCTCTGATTCACCATGAGGCCTGGTCACAGACCGGGCCGCGGGGGCGTTGACCCCCGGAACTCTCTCCAGGTATGTCGAGTACTAGCGCCCTGTTATAACCTCAGTAACTTTCGCGGACCCCAACATGTTGACTGACGATGGACACTAAAGGACAAAGTAACGAATCCAGCGTACGTGGGAGGACCGGTACTGGCTACGATGTTTCGTGGGCATCTAGGGATAATGTAGATAATTGGTTCAAAAAACTGACAAGTTGATAAATTAGACACATGTATAACACTTGGTTATTTTTACTGTGGAAACGTTTCGCCACGCAGTGGCTTTATCAACCCAATACAAAGAAGAATGGTGACGATCAGGACTTTGAGGTAATCAGTCCCTCAGCCTGGAATCGATATAATCAGTCCATCAATCTTGAAAAAATTGATGGACTGATTACATCAAAGTCCTTCTGATCTTCACCATTCTTCTTTGTATTGGACACATGAAACCATTGTGTGGCGAAACGTTTCCACAAAAAAGATACCCAAGAGTTGTACTTGTGTCTAATTTATCACCTAAGAATAACTCAATGGGTTTCTCCAGTGCTCCACAACTAGCGTCTTGAGATCCCACTGTAATACAGTTTGAGTATTTGTGGCTCAGCTGGTATCAGTCACCTAGAACCTAGATAGTGTTTCCATTATGGCAACGGTGATACAGTGATACGGCTTAGTCGTCCATATGCTGGTTCTCTCACAGTATTGAAATAAATCGACGTTTCCAAGTGGCCAGCGACCCCTCGTCACACCCCCACGTCGCAACCCCTCCTCACAACACCCTCGTCCCCTTGTAAATCGTATCCCACATTTAGGCAACTCCTTCTATAGAGCAAGGTTATTTCTCTTGAAAAGTCAAGGTATATAGCACAGAGAGAAGTGAACAAAAAGAATTATCTTGTAATCTGTACCTAAACAGCAGTAAGTCCTTAACGGATATGTGTCAGACTAACTACGAGTAAGAGGTGGTTTTCCACAAGGGTTATTCCTGGGACCGCTTCAATTTTTGACACACACAAACATAAATAAATAAATAAATATAATATATATATATATTTTATTTTTATTAACACATCGGCCGATTCCCACCAAGGCAGGGTGGCCCGAAAAAGAAAAACTTTCATCATCATTCACTCCATCACTGTCTTGCCAGAGGGGTGCTTTACACTACAGTTTTAAAACTGCAACATTAACACCCCTCCTTCAGAGTGCCGGCACTGTACTTCCCATCTCCAGAACTCAAGTCCGGCCTGCCGGTTTCCCTGAATCCCTTCATAAATGTTACTTTGCTCACACTCCAACAGCACGTCAAATATTAAAAACCATATGCCTCCATTCACTCCTATCAAATACGCTCACACATGCTTGCTGGAAGTCCAAGCACCTCGCACACAAAACTTCCTTTACCCCCTCCCTCCAACCTTTCCTAGGCCGACCCCTACACCGCCTTCCCTCCACTACAGATTTATACACTCTCGAAGTCACTCTGTCTCGTTCCATTCTCTCTACATGTCCAAACCACCTCAGCAACCCCTCCTCAGCTCTCTGGACAATCGTTTTGGTAATCCCGCACCTCCTCCTAATTTCCAAACTCCGAATTCTCTGCATTATATTCACACCACACATTGACCTCAGACATGACATCTCCACTGCCTCCAGCCTTCTCCTCGTTGCAACATTCATCACCCATGCTTCACACCCATATAAGAGCGTTGGTATAACTATACTCTCATACATTCCCCTCTTTACTTCCATGGACAAAGTTCTTTGTCTCCACAGACTCCGAAGTGCTCCACTCACCCTTTTCCCCTCATCAATTCTATGATTCACCTCATCCTTCATAGACCCATCCGCCGACATGTCCACTCCCAAATATCTGAATACATTCACCTCCTCCATACTCTCTCCCTCCAATCTGATATCCAATCTTTCGTCACCTATTCTTTTTGTTATCCTCATCACCTTACTCTTTCCTATATTCACTTTCAATTTTCTTCTTTTACACACCCTACCAAATTCATCCACCAACCTCTGCAACTTCTCTTCAGAATCTCCCAAAGCACAGTGTCATCAGCAAAAAGCAACTGTGACAACTCCACTTTGTATTTGCTTCTTTATCTTTTAGCCCAACACCTCTTGCCAAGACCCTCGCATTCACTTCTCTTACAACCCCATCTATAAATATATTGAACAACCACGGTGACATCACACATCCTTGTCTAAGGCCCACTTTTACTGGGAAATAGTCCCTTCCCTCCTACACACTCTAACCTGAGCCTCACTATCCTCATAAAAACTCTTCACTGCTTTCAGTAACCTTCCTCCTATTCCATACACCTGCAACATCTGCCACATTGCCCCCTATCTACCCTATCATACGCCTTTTCCAAATCCATAAATGCCACAAAACATCTTTACCCTTATCCAAATACTGTTCACCTATATGTTTCACTGTAAACACTTGGTCTATACACCCCTACCTTTCCTAAAGCCCCTTGTTCATCTGCTATCCTGCTTTCTGTCTTACTCTTAATTCTTTCAATAATAACTCTACCATACACTTTACCAGGTACACTCAACAGACTTATTCCCCTATAATTTTGCACTCTCTTTTGTCCCTTTGCCTTTATACAAAGGAACAATACACGCTCTCTGCCAATCCCTAGGTACCTTACCCTCTTCCATACATTTATTAAATAATAGCACCAACCACTCCAAAACTATATCCCCACCTGCTTTTAACATTTCTATCTTTATCCCATCAACCCCAGCTGCCTTATATATATATATATATATATATATATATATATATATATATATATATATATATATATATATATATATATATATATATATATATATATATATATATATATATATATATATATATATATATATATATATATATATATATATATATATATATATATATATATATATATATATGTATATATATATAAAATTGTGTGTATGTGTGAAACTACAATTGCCTGGTCAAACA
>WNWK01003304.1:137500-172007 GCA_009830355.1 Cherax destructor
AGCAACAGCTGTAGGTCAACACAACACAGCAACAGCTGTAGGTCAACACAACACAGCAACAGCTGTAGGTCAACACAACACAGCAACAGCTGTAGGTCAGCACAACACAGCAACAGCTGTAGGTCAACAACACAGCAACAGCTGTAGGTCAACAACACAGCAACAGCTGTAGGTCAGCACAACACAGCAACAGCTGTAGGTCAACACAACACAGCAACAGCTGTAGGTCAACACAACACAGCAACAGCTGTAGGTCAACACAACACAGCAACAGCTGTAAGTCAGCACAACACAGCAACAGCTGTAGGTCAGCACAACACAGCAACAGCTGTAGGTCAACACAACACAGCAACAGCTGTAGGTCAACACAACACAGCAACAGCTGTAGGTCAACACAACACAGCAACAGCTGTAGGTCAACACAGCAACAGCTGTAGGTCAACACAACACAGCAACAGCTGTAGGTCAACACAACACAGCAACAGCTGTAGGTCAACACAACACAGCAACAGCTGTAGGTCAACACAACACAGCAACAGCTGTAGGTCAGCACAACACAGCAACAGCTGTAGGTCAACACAACACAGCAACAGCTGTAGGTCAACACAACACAGCAACAGCTGTAGGTCAACACAACACAGCAACAGCTGTAGGTCAACACAACACAGCAACAGCTGTAGGTCAACACAACACAGCAACAGCTGTAGGTCAGCACAGCACAGCAACAGCTGTAGGTCAGCACAGCACAGCAACAGCTGTAGGTCAGCACAACACAGCAACAGCTGTAGGTCAACACAACACAGCAACAGCTGTAGGTCAACACAACAAAGCAACAGCTGTAGGTCAACACAATACTGCAACAGCTGTAGGTCAACACAACACAGCAACAGCTGTAGGTCAACACAACACAGCAACAGCTGTAAGTCAACACATAAAACGCTGCATCATTGCAGGTGACAAGGTTGCATGACTTAACGAAATTCAGTCCATCCCCATTGAATTTCAAAGCAATTTATTATTATTATTATTATTATTATTATTATTATTATTATTATTATTATTATTATTATTATTATTATTGGTAGTAAAGCCGAGAAAGAAACTAAAGATTTTTTTATGTGACGAAAGGCATTAACTATTATTTTTTTTATTTTCAGGGAAGCGCTAAACCCGTAGAGACGATACATAGATTGTGGAATGGGTGTTTTGATCCGAGGAAAGAGAGGAGGGTAGCTGCAATTCCCTAACATGAGAGTATTGATTCATGGTGTTGGGTGCGTCACACCTTGCTAGGCTGGCCAAGCCACCCGCCTCCACCACCCTGCATGGCATGTCCGCTTTATGCTAGTGTAGGGCTCTTGATCTAAGGAATTAGAGACGCCTTTCCCACCTGGGATCAAACCCGATTACCTCCCATTCCCTCTTCGCTGTTTGACCCCTGCGGGCTTTGCGCTTTCCCCAGATATGTGTTAATAACGTTCTCTACTTTTGTCTCGCTGCCTCCTACATCGGCCTCCTACATATGTGTGGAAGAATTCTAGGAGAAGAATGTTAGTAAGTGACGTAGGTGAATGTTAACCCTGGAATATTGTGAGCATGAAGCAGTATGTGCTGGATTTAGTTGCAGATAGGGACTGGGGAACAACGCTCTGCTGCCGGCTGCAACATACAAACATCCAGGATTGTGAGTGAGGATTTACACTTCTAAATGCATATTTTCCTTAAGAGAAGTGACCATGTGACATGTAAATGATGGTAGAGGTTGTAAAAGGAGAGAGAGGAAGCGAGAGAGAGGGTGTTACTCTGAGGAGGTTATTACTAAGTCATGTGGCAGCAGTGGTGGTGGGGCCCGCTGCTGCCTTCCTTCCTCTCTCTGTTAGTGTTGCGTACAAGTGCAAATGCCACGTCTCCTGCACACCACCGGAACTGCTGGTGGTGGTGGGGATTGTGGTGGTGGTAGTAGTGATGAGGGTGGTGGGGATTGTGGTGGTGGTAGTAGTGATGAGGGTGGTGGGGATTGTGGTGGTGGTAGTAGTGATGAGGGTAGTGGGGATTTTGGTGGTGGTGGTAGTGATGGTGGTGGTTGCGAGGGTACAAAAACCCTCTAAATTGGTCACAGGTTCAGATCCGTAACTGTTAACCCTCCGCGGGCTTACCAGTTAGTTTAATATCTTTATTATACACCACATACCCATCCTGTGGGTGGTAGTCAAAATATTACAGAGGCACGTGATGGGTTCAGGGACTAAGCCACAAAATTGTACCAGAGCTAGGTTTATGGCCCATTAAAACAAGAATCCAGAAGGGTCACTGCCTAGTACAGTTTCCTGAGATGAGAATACTCCACCACAGCACCGGAACTGGTCACTACACCCAAACATCACTATGGTATCAGCTCTAGCGCTCAGGTCTCACAGAGTACATGACTCGCTAGTATTGTGTCGGCTGCATCCTCCCAGTTATGTATCCTGTGCTATGTTTGTCTCCTAGGCATATAACTTCTTTATTATCTTGTAGTGTGAAGTAGTTAATTCTTTTGTCTGCCAGAAATATTCTCCATAACCAGAGGTTTTCCGTCTAATCAGTATAGCATGTCGTCTATTGTTATAACAATTGTTTACTGTATTTCCCGGAAATAAACGTTTTCATTTTCATTTCACATTCATGATGTCAACAGCAGAGCACAGGGCAAGAAGTGTCATGACACTGACTGTATGTATCCGGGGACACTATTGTCATGATACTTGGTTTTGTATATTCGGTAAAGAGCCTATTATATCTTGAGGAAATAAGGCATTTTTGAGCGGTGGTATACAAGTGAGGAGCAGCGTTAATGTTCCTTGTATAGTCGACACAAAACCCAGTTATAACAAATATCAACATAAAATGAAAATTACACACCCTGAGGAAATTCAGTGGAGAGCATATGTGTATACATTGTGAAGTGACCTTGGCGCAATACCCCCACCATCGACCTTCTGTGTGTTGGAGCAGGTTTTCCTCTCGCTCGCTCTCTCTAGACTTGCTGCTGCGTTTCCTGCTGGGTACAAACACACACACACACACACACACACACAGATGAGTCAAAGGGATGTTAGGAAGTATTTCTTCAGCCATAGTAGTCAGGAAGTGGAATAGTCTAGCAAGCGATGTAGTGGAGGCAGGAACCATACATAGCTTTACGACGAGGTATGATAAAGCTCATGGAGCAGGGAGAGAAGGGACCCAGTAGCGATCAGTGAAGAGGCGGGGTTAGGAGCTGAGTCTCGACCCCTGCAACCACAATTAGGTGAGTACACACACCAGGTCCCGGAGGCAGGGGTCAAGCACCTCTGCCACTAGGTCATCGGTGGGAAAGCCTCAGGTTGCCGGAGACGGAAGGTAGTGAAAGTTACCCAAGTCACCCCTCGCTACATCTAAGAATGTTATGAAAGATAATTTTGAAGTGGAAGATTAGGAGGTGCCTTATCTTTCATGCACAAGCATTGCACCGCTTTAGATCACTTTTAATATTAATGGTATACAGTAGTGACATATAGACAACTGGTTCTGAGAACCGACAGGTTGATGAATACTGACAAACTGATGAATAAGACACTCGTGAAACAGTTGGGTATCTTCACTCGAATACACATAAGTGTTCAGTCCCTTACCAAATAAGGGACTGTATACCTTAAAATTACCTCCACTTCCATTGTCTCCAGTATAATACACAAATATTCGTACATAGGAAAAAGAAGCTAATAATGACGTTTTGGACCGACTTTTACCATTGACTAGTCACACTAACACGAAGATGAGGGAGCCAGTATATGCATATTAGCCGGGTCACGTAGTGGTAAAGACCCGGGCAGCGTAATACTGCGAATCTACCAAGCAAGGAGCCAGTATATTTAGGAGAGGAGTATTCGACTGAAAAAGCCTACTACGCAGACGATACTCTGTCAATAAAGATATCCAACTGCTATACATATGTCATGAATTTAATATATTTCTTTTCTCTTAAGAGCATGGATGGAAACAAGAAAAATGGTTAACCTTTTATAGAGATGTAAAACTCTGCTTCCCAGAAAGGCAGTTCGTCTCTTAACCGAGAAAGAAAAGTGCAGGACGTCCTGGGGCAGGTGCGCCCAGGTGACCACCTTCATACTTTCACCTACATACACTAGGTACACCTAGTAGCAGCTACAACTGTACACTAGGTACACCTAGTAGCAGCTACAACTCTACACTAGGTACACATAGAAACAACTTAATTTGCTAACACTATACGCATACTAGCAGTTAGCAACATTCATATTCTCTCTCTCTCTAGACTTTGATGCTTTTCAGACGGAGATGAAGAGATGCTGGGAGGATGAGGTAGAATGGTGTGTGTGTGTGTGTGTGTGTGTGTTTGCTCGGCGATCAACCGAGATTGGTTCTCAGGCATGACCCAAACACGTGCAACTCAGGGGGAGAGGAGGGAGGGAGGGAAGGAAGGAAGAGGAGGGAGTGGGAGAGATGGATAAAGAGACGAGAATGGAGAGCGGGGTGGAGGGAGGCGGACACAGGGAAGTTGAATCACGCATGCGTAAGACACGTGTTGGCCAGCACTTGGCCAGGCAGGCCACCTATCTTGACTGAACTGTTACCAGCCAAGCATACGTGGTCTGTACTTGAGGTAGGCAGGTACAAGGGGCCCCACCCTGTACTGTAGTCAGGCAGACATGAGTACCCCATACTGTCTTGTAGTCAGGCTGGCAAGTAACGTACACTGTACTGTAGTCAGGCAGACATGAGTAACCCATACTGTCTTGTAGTCAGGCTGGCAAGTAACGTACACTGTACTGTAGTCAGGCAGACATGAGTAACCCATACTGTCTTGTAGTCAGGCTGGCAAGTAACGTACACTGTACTGTAGTCAGGCAGACATGAGTAACCCATACTGTCTTGTAGTCAGGCTGGCGAGTAACCTACACTGTACTGTAGTCAGGCAGACATGAGGTACTTACACTACTGTAGTGAACATAAATAACAATAACTAGTAATTTCTATAAGCCATAAAGAAGTAATGTTTATCTTACATAATAATAGTAATATCTATCAGCCATAAATAAGTAACGTTTATCTAACAAAATAAGCAATATTTTATTAATTATATCTGTATTACACACCATTGGTCTCACATTAACAGGAAGAATACATATTTATCAATAACCCTTCAGTGTTAACATTCAGTGTCTAAAACATTAACATTATCAAAGAATATTAACATTGCTATTGCCAAAAGTACCTAGAATCTAGACATTTAGACTTTAAAACTAGTTTTATTTGGTAAAAATAATTACATTTTCGATAATAATGTATCTATAGAAAGTATAAAAAATCTTTGTTATTTTTTTTGTCCAAAATATATAATGCATTTCACATTATATGATACAATAATGATGATATACCTATAATGCCGCTCATAATGAGATGCACTCATCCTGTCTTATAGACCTAGTCTATAAGACAGGATGACTGCACAGTAGGCCTACTGGCCCATGCCAGACATCTTCTGTACCCCTGACTAGGCTCACCCTTCTGTTCATCTAACTTATTTTTAACTCGCCAAAGCTCTGCAGATCTTCCTCACGCCAGACTAGACTCACCCATGTGCTTGTCGAACTTATTTTTAACTTGCCAATGCTAGGTAGCTCTTTATCACTGACTAGGCTCTCTGATCGCGGGTTCTAACCCCACCCGTGGTATGGTTTGTTTGCAATCGTGTCATTACGATTTCGTGAGTGACTCTCCCATATGTTTGTCTTATTTATTTTTTTAACTTGGTAGGGCTAGGTAGCTCCTCTTCCCACGAATAAGCTCGCTGATGTATTAGTCTAACTAACCTATTTTACAATGTACCCAAATATTCGCTTCCATGACGCTGCTTGGTACTTCAGTCCACTTATTTACGTCTCTACTGCCAAACCAGTACCCTCCTATTTCCTTTCTAAATCGGAATTGACATTAAATTAAATACTTTCCTGTGAGTCATGTCTTGATTACGCATTTTTATCATCTTCTATACCCTTTTCAATAATTCTGGTATACCCTTTTCAATAATTCTAGTATACCCTTTTCAATAATTCTTTTTCAGTTTATCCCTCATATTATATGTTCAGTAATTTTTTAGTCAAACATCGTATTAAAAATTTATACTACAGGGATTAACAATGTCATCTTTATTTGTTGGGTGGTTAACGGGGTTTAAAGACTATCTACTACACGAGGGTCATTGAGGTTGCATATCACCTGTACACCATCAGTCAAGAATACTTCACTACCTAAAACAGGGAATAAACTCTCAGTGTATATGCACTGAGAAATATACACCTCTCAATGTATATATCCTGTGTTTGTTGTTTAGCACATTTATGTGTATTCTGTATTAAAACTGTAAAATCGGCCTGCTCAAGGTCAGGGTCAAGGATGGGCTTTGTGTTAGGCTTTATAAGCTGTTTACTAACTTAAAAAAAATGGTTATAATTCTGACCATAATTTTTAAAGGGGTGGACCGGTAAGCCAGCGGAAGGCCTCGGTCAGATGACCAAAAGCTCCAACGGCGGGTCTTCATATGACTAAGACCCGCGTCAGGAAACACTTGTCCTGTTTCCTGACGAACCTTACCTAACCTAACCTACTAACGTTACATTACAGCTGCTTAGAAACATCGTACAAGCAAGCACCTGACACTCATGCGCCTTATATGCCGGAAAATACTGTAGCTAGTTCCTAGAATTATGGTTGGGAAAAGTTGGACAAATATAAATTTAGAAAGGACATTGGAAAGTATTGGTTTCGCAAGAGATACACAAATAACCAGTAAGTAGGAGAAAGAAGCTGCTGACGACGTTTCCGTCCGACTTAGACTATTGTGACTAGTCAATGGTCACAGGTGGGACCGAAACGTCGTCGTAAGTTCTTTTCCCCATGTGCGGGTTATTTGTGTATTGTTCCAGTCACGGTATTGTGCCTTTTTGTTTTTTAGCAAAAAAGTTGTGGATGAGTGGAACTCCCAGTTACCGTCGCTATGTGGTTTTAAATATAGGTTGGATGGATACACGAGCCTACCAGGGACTCATAGGCCTAATGCAGCGTTCCCGCTGTGCTGCAGTAGCTGAATTATTACATAGAATTGGTAAAAAAAAAAAAAAAGGATTCTATAGCCTAGCCTTCCTGACAATTTCGAAAATATTAGCCACTGATGTCAGGATTTGGTAATGCTTACTCGAGAAGAAAAAATATCAGGAGAAATTATACAAATTGCGAAGGAAAACACTCCTACTAGGTTAGATTACATTGTAAAACTGTCCAGTCTTTGAAGTTTGTGATCCCCCCCCCCCCCAGATCATTTTACATTCTGACCTTTTTTTCCTTATAATTGGAAACCTAAAAAATAATGTGTCTCTATGTACTGCATAAGTGTTCCCTTTCAGCTTACGTAGTGATCGGTTTCAGCGGCCTGGGTGTTTAGTTTCAGTATATACTGGTGTTTAGTTTCAGTATACTGGGTGTTTAGTTTCAGCATACTGGTGCTTAGTTTCAGTATACTAGTATTTAGTTTCAATATACTGGTGTTTAGTTTCATTAGACTTGGTGTTTGGTTTCAGTAGACTGTTTAGTTTCAATATACTGGATGTTTAGTTTCAGCATACTGGATGTTTGGTTTCAGCATAGTGGGTGTTTAGTTTCAGTATACTGGGTGTTTACTTTCAGTATACTGGGTGTTTACTTTCAGTATACTGGGTGTTTACTTTCAGCATACTGGGTGTTTAGTTTCAGTAGACTGGGTGTTTAGTTTCAGCATACTGGGTGTTTACTTTCAGTATACTGAGTGCTTAGTTTCAGCATACTGGGTGTTTAGTCAGAAGTTTGGGTGCTCACGTTCGGAAGTTTGAGTGTTTCAGTGGATGTTTAGTTTCATTTGTCTGGGTGTTTAGTTTCAGAAGTCTTGGTGTTCTGTTTAAGTAGTCTGAGTGTTTAGTTTCAGTAGTCTGGGGTGTTAGTTTGAATAGTCTGGGAGTTCAGTTTCAGAGTTCTAGGTGTTTAAGTGGTTTGGGGTGTTCAGTTTCAGTAGTCTGGGTATTTATTTTTCAGCAATTTGGATGTTCTCTTTCAGAAAGTTACGTTTCTCGATAGTGTTCACGAAAAGGAACGTAGCAATAAGCCCGTAGTACCTACTGTATTTACCACACCTAAGTATCACACCTATGTACCACACCTATGTACCACTGTGTGCCACACCTATGTACCACTGTGTGCCACCTATGTACCATACCTACGTACCACTGTGAACTACACCTATGTACTAGTGTACCACACCTATGTACCACTGTGTACAACACCTATGTACCACTGTGTATTACACCTATGTACCACCGTGTACCACACCTATGTACCACTGTGTACCACACCTACGTACCACTGTGTACTACACCTGTGTACCACACCTGTGTACAACTGTGTACCACACCTGTGTACAACTGTGTACCACACCTATGTACCACTGTACTACATTTATGTACCACTGTACTACACCTATGTACCAGTGTACCACACCTATGTACCACACATATGGACCACTGTGTACCAAACCTATGTACCACTGTGCACCACACCTATGTACCACTGTGCACCACACCTATGTACCACTTATGTACCACCTATGGACCACTGTGTACCACACCTATGTACCACTGTACCACACCTATGTACCACTGTGTACTACACCTATGGACCACTGTGTATCACACCTATGGACCACTGTGTACCACACCTATGGACCGCTGTGTACCACCTATGGACCACTGTACCACACCTATGGACCACTGTGTACCACACCTATGGACCACTGTACCACACCTATGGACCACTGTACCACACCTATGGACCACTGTATCACACCTATGGACCACTGTGTACCACACCTGTGGACCACTGTGTACCACACCTATGGACCACTGTGTACCACACCTATGGATCACTGTGTACCACACCTATGTTTTTTATCAAAAATAATTTTTATTCGTATTCGTGATATTTGTAATATTTCGTGAGATATAAGAAATTTTCGATATTATCCACGTGTCATATATGTGATCACCTGAGTGACACTCAATGCACTTTTTAATTGCATCATCTTATTCATTCTATATTAAGATCCCATCACCCCATTCTTGTCATGACGTGAGATATGCGCACTTGACATGCGTCTCACATTTCCTCATTAATGAAATTTAAAGTTGTTAAACTTTCTTTGTGAAGGAAATAATTATCAATGAGGGCAATGTGTTCCTTGCAAGCATTCGAATGTTAGAAATATTTACTTGGCGTATGTGTGAGGAGTTTGTAAATATTTTTTGAAAACCCCGCGTGGTTGCATCACAGCTGAGGTGGGTGCAGGTTGGTTGATCGATCTAGCAGGCGCCTTCCCTGATGTGCCGGCAGGTATTTTGCCGCGGTGTGCGCTGAAAGTTCTCTCTGATAATGCCTTTTCATAATAGGAAAATCTGCATTTTCGGCACCGTATATGATAGAATGAAGTTTCATGATTCTCTGCCCCCGGAGACTGTATTTAGTTGTTAAAAATCTTTAATTTTGTGGCGAGAGTTGAGCTGTGAGGCTTAGCCCCGCCCCCGGCGCGTTGACAATAACAAGACCGCGGCGCGTCCGGTACCGCTAGTAAGGTCTGAACCAGCGTCTAGTATTGTGGTGTACTCGAGCTCCTGCCCTACCTATCTAGCTACTGTCACTTCAGTACCCTGTGAAGTTAAACACAACTTTGAAGAGTAATGGCGCCACAGGCTCCAGACCAGAATGTTAAAGGGGAGCTGTTGGAAGAGGAAGACCAACCTCATTCACCTCTACTGGAGAAGCGAGAGTTGAAAATAAATGTAAGGAAAATAATCCATGATCTTCGTCACCTGGACTGGTCGAAAGTAGTGTGGCGGAACGCAATACTCTTCATCTTGCTCCACTTCTACTCCGTGTATGGATTGTACCTGGCAGTTTTCGCGGCGCAGTGGAAGACTATAGGGTTCAGTGTGATGTTGTACTTCATGGCTGCGTTAGGAATCACCATGGGAGCTCACCGCTTGTGGTCTCACCGGTCATTTAAAGCAACTTTACCTCTACGCGTGATTCTCGCCATGTTCCAGACCCTATCCTTCCAGAATGATATCTTCGAGTGGGCTAGGGACCACAGAGTGCATCACAAATACAGTGAAACAGACGCAGACCCGCACAATGCTCGCCGTGGCTTTTTCTTCTCCCATATGGGGTGGCTTATGTACCGCAAACATCCTGATGTCATCACGAAGGGCCGCACCGTAGATGTATCAGACCTGCAGGAGGACAAAATTGTCATGTGGCAGCGTAAACACTACGTTCCCTTGGTGGTGACGGCGTGTTTCGTCCTACCAACTGTTATTCCTTGGCTGGTGTGGGAAGAACACCCGGTCACTGCACTGATGGTAGCTGGCTTCCTGCGCTACAACCTCGTCCTCCACGTGACATGGTTCGTCAACTCCCTGGCTCACTGGGTAGGTAGTAAGCCCTTCGATAAGAACATTTACCCATCACAGAACCCCATAGTGGCATATCTAGCACTGGGTGAAGGCTGGCACAACTATCATCACGTCTTTCCCTGGGACTACCGCACTGCTGAGTTTGGGGGTCTCGGTGCCTACAATATCACAAGTTTGACGATCGACTTCTGTAGTAAGATCGGGTTGGCTTATGATCTCAAGACGGTATCCCCGAAAATGATTGAGCAGAGAGCCAACAGGACAGGCGACGGCAGTCGCATTTCAGTGAGCAGCAAGACAGAGTGAAGGCATTTGATATCACAGATGCGAGGTCACGCTCCAGGGCACAATGAACCGCAAAAAAAAAAACATCTCTCGCTCTAAGAAAATATCTTGCAGGAAAAATATTTATATTCATGTAGGCTAGTGGTAATTTTTAAACTTTCTTAATTATTTATTTTTCATTTTGAGCTGTACATTTGTCTGACGATACCAAAGTAATGCATAGTAAAATTTTATAAGACTTTTATATGGACAGTAGTATATCTGGATTTGTATTTGACCAACATTCGTAATAACCTTCACAAATGTTATAGCGAACAGTCTAAAACTTTCAACAAATTATTCTTGCAAAAATTCCACTAGTAGTTATGTATTATAAGTAGTTATAAGTTACTTTAAGTCTGCCCAAAATGCTCTGCATAACCAGGGGCTTTCTATAAAGTATCAGTACTATCACCTTTTCTGTACCAAGTGTAAACCATTCTTTATAGAAATAGTCTGTCATTATCAAGGATAAACTAGCTAAGTGATTAAGAGACATGTTTTATCTAGGGCATACTGTAACAAAAATGTCCACCATAAATGAAAATTATATAAAAAAAATCTTATTGAATTTACATGGAAATATTTAACCATGTTCATACATATGTAAATTATGGCACTGAGTTATAGACTAAGCTGTAAGCACTGCTATTTACTCTTTTTTTTTTTTTTTTACTTGATTTTGGTAGCGTATAATTTGCATCCCAAAGTTTGTTGGGATTTTCAGGCGAAATTTTTTTAAGTTTTATTCAGCTGAAGTAATTGGGAAATATTGAGAAAACTTTATACGGTGTTTTTCAGTTTTGCATTCCAGGTGTGCCTTGAGAGGTACACCAATTAGATATATAAGTCTTTTTCATGTGTCATATTTGAACAACAATAGGCAGATTCTACGAAGAGTAGATTGACGCCAAATTTGAACATTTATGTAACCATTAGGCAGCTTAGAACGTATCAAACAAAAGCTTGCGGCTCAGATTGTGCAATTTTATAGGAATTTGTTTGTCGTTGTTCACATGATTGTGCGTTTCTGTGCACTTTTAGTTGTTTGCACTAGAATAATGCACGCTTTTAGAGTAAGTACATCACTATGTTCAGTTAATTGCATTTACGTAAGTTTTTGTTTGACGTAATCCGGACAAAATACTGGTTTTATAAACAGTATTCATTTAACGTCTGACAGAGCAAATACAAATTTACATTCGAGTTTGCTAACTTATCCAGCTAAGCATTTTCGAATGATTTGTTATGGTTACCCCGTTTTCTATACACAGCTCATAACCAGATCCTGTGGTGGTCTATGGTCTTTTTAAATATTGGCCGTCTGACCGTAGTAGGTCTTCTAGTCATATTGTAATTCCATTTATTGGAAGCTTAGTCGTCGCCACATAAAACTGGCCTAATTTCGCTCTCTACCCATCCAAGATATGAGTCACGACTTTCTTAATGCTGTGTGTGGACCTCTAGTGCTCTGCCACATCTTAAATAATATTAAATGATTTATATTAATTTTGAATTACATTCTATTTTTTTATAAAATGAATTATAGGAAGTAACAATCTTTTAGTGTATTTTTATATTGTTTATGATTTATTAATTAAATATTGTTTATATCAAATTAAAAATTCTTAAGTGCATGTATAAACTGGTCGAAGAAAGATCCAAGAAGCCACAGGAGTACACACAATGTCATGTTGATTTATTAAATTTATTGAAACTTTTAACATGAATAGTTTTCATTGGACCATTATCTAGAAAAAAGAAAGCTGATGAGACTGAAAGAATTATCATATCTTATGCTTAAAAGTATAACATGCCAGAGTAAATTACGCTGGCTTGTAAAGGTAGGCTCAGTTACTTTGACCGCGCTGTATAACCCTTGTGGTTTAGCGCTTCTTTTGATTATAATAATAATAATCATTTGCTTTGAGATAATGAGACGTTGTCATTTGCTTTAAACATTGGTTGTTAGAGTCCTCTGTGGACCTGTGAGCTGAATAAAGTTTTCGAGATATTTCCGGCTTGAATTCTTATGAAGACGTACGTAGGGTGATGGTCGGCACAAGTGAAAATCTAAGCACAGTATTGTTTATTTACCTCGGTCAGCTGACTGGAACATGTTTGTCACCATCTGACTGTAAGTTATACGGGAATATATATCTTTATTGTGTATGAATCATAATGCAGTTCACTGTTTTGTTCCATGTACTCAAGGTAAGGGTGATGCTAGATTGTATGTACATGTACTCAAGGTAAGGGTGATGCTAGATTGCATGTATAATCACCAATGACAACATTAATATGAAATTGAAGCACTGTCCTTGTCGGTATAGCCACATTTTAAAGAGACGAGGTATGTGTTTTTACATGATAATAACATAATAAGAGGTTAGTGTGTGTTGGCTGTGAGGATGCGGCTGCTGCCTGCGCCATCCCTGCGCCCGCTGGCGGGACCATAGCTGTACTCTCTCTCTCAGCCTATTTCTCTCTTCGGCCTCCTTAACTTAGTCCCACAAATGTCTGATAAAAAAATTGAATTATGATTTCAGGCTTTTAATTTAATCTGCAACTATGGCAATGGATATTTGTCAATGGTTAGGCGACAGGGTTATATATATATATATATATATATATATATATATATATATATATATATATATATATATATATATATATATATATATATATATATATATATATATATATATATATATATTTATATATTTATTTATATATATATATATATTTATATATATATATATATATATATATATATATATATGCAAGAAAACCACTATGAAAAAATAGAGGAATTCCAAGCGCTTTCGTGACTACTCACATTATCAAGGAACTATAACAGGAAACATGACAAGAAGGGATTATATAAGGGCGAGACTACACCTCACAGTCACATCACACTAACAAAGACTACACCTCACAGTAGCGTAACATCTCACGACTCTGTGAAGAGGAACATAAGAAAGGACCTGAAACTCTTCCCAAGAATTAAGATTAGTCCAATTTATTATTAAATTCTTCCCAAATTTTATTAATTATAAATGAATCCAATTTATATAAACCAAAGAAATATTCATATTATTTTCAAAACTGCTTTTAATGAAACATGATTCTATTATATTTCTCTCAACCATGGACTTGCTTGATACAACCTTCTCAGCATTTTGAAAATCAATTGGATGGTTAAAATCTCTCACATGAATAAATAGAGCATTAGAATCTTGTCCAGTTCTAATGCTATATTTATGTTGTTTTAATCTTAGTTCAAGACTTTTACCAGTTTGACCATAATAAACTTTATCGCATACTTTACAGGGAATCTTATAGACACATCCGTCAGCATTTTGGGGAATTTTTATCAAAAGTCTTTTACTGTATCAAGATTTTTAAATGCAACTTTGATATTAAAATTCTTAAGAAAGGAAGGCATATCAACCAAGTTTTCATGGTAAGGGAGAACCAACATATTTTGGTTCTCCTTACCATGAAACTGTTGATATGCCTTCCTTCTTAAGATTTAATATCAAAGTTACATTAAATCTTGATACAGTAAAAGACTTTGATAAAATTCCCCACTGACATGTGTCTATAATTCCTGTAAATAGCGATAAAGTTATTATGGTCAAACTGTAAAAGTCTTGAACTAGATTAAAACAACATAAATATAGCATTGAACTGGACAAGATTCTAATGCTCTATTATTCATGTGAGAGATTAACCATCCAATTGATTTTCAAAATGCTGAAATTGTATAGCAAGTCATGGTTGAGAAATATAATAGAATCATGTTTCATTAAAAGCAGTTTGAAATAATATGAATATTTCTTTGGTTATATAAATTGGATTCATTATAATTAATAAATTTGGAAGAAGT
Source organism: Cherax destructor (assembly GCA_009830355.1). NCBI lineage: Eukaryota > Metazoa > Arthropoda > Malacostraca > Decapoda > Parastacidae > Cherax > Cherax destructor. Next base: position 152,270 of record WNWK01003304.1, read on the forward strand.
AATAATAAGTGGACTAATCTAATTCTTGGGAAGAGTTTCAGGTCCTCTTATGTTCCTCTTCACAGAGTCGTGAGATGTTACCTACTGTGAGTGTAGTCTTTGTTAGTGTGATGTGACTGTGAGTGTAGTCTCGCCCTATCCTTCTTGTCATGTTTCCTGTTATATTCCTTGATAATGTGATAGTCCGAAAGCTGAATTCTCTATTTTCATAGTATTTTCTTGCATATTTTGATATCACCTGTTTACTGTGATCTTTTGCATATATATATATATATATACACTAGAGGTGGACCCATCCATATATATATATATATATATATATATATATATATATATATATATATATATATATATATATATATATATATATTTATATATATATATTTATATATATATATTTATATATATATTTATATATATATTTATATTTATATATATTTATGTTTATATATATTTATATTTATATATATATATATATATATATATATATATATATATATATATATATATATATATATATATATATATATATATATATATATATGCAAGACAACCACTATGAAAAATAGAAGAATTCCAAGCGCTTTCGTGACTACTCACATTATATAGTTCCTTGATAATGTGAGTAGTCAGACGCTTGGAATTCTTCTATTTTTCATAGTGGTATCTTCATATTTTGATATCACCTGTTTACTGTGATCTTTTTGCATATATATATATATATATATATATATATATATATATATATATATATATATATATATATATATATATATATATATATATAAGTAACTAAATTCGCGTAATATAATTGTGTATGTGTGTGTATCCATTGTTATGTGTTTTTTAATATAAAGTGGTTTCACGTTCAAAATTCGTGGAATATATTGATTTTTTATTTTTTATATATGTATTAAAAAATTTAATGAACTACGTACTTGAAAACTTCCATGATATGCTAGCCGCTGGTAGTTCGTATATTTTCTGATATATCAACATCATGTAAGGTGTTAGAACAAAAAAAAAATTATATTTTGTAACAATTAAAGGTATATAGATTTATTTTTCCCTAATAGAATTTAAACACGAGTAATCTGGTATTTGTATAAAGTGTCAGTGTGGTGTAGGTTGTTGCTGACTTGTAATTAATGTATGGTGGTTATGAGGTCATTATGTTAGCCATGAGGCCATTATTGGGGTCATGAGGCCATTATGGTAGCCATGAGGCCAGTAGTGGCGGTGGTAACGAGGCTTAGATGTATGTATGTATGTATATATATATATATATATATATATATATATATATATATATATATATATATATATAAGAATTAATATTAAAACAGAGTTAATTAATGTGATAGGCATTCATATCAAAATTTGTCATCTATCTAAAACTTTAAATTGACTAACTTGCAGCAGGATCTCTAATGTCCAGTTGTTATTCTTAACGTAAGTGAGTAAGGTAAGAAAGAGTCAGCCTAGCCACAGACCAACACCCTCTGTCTACTGGATTTCGTGATGTTTCCGCATTAAATTCGTTTACTTATACGTCTCTTAATATTTAATTTTGCAGTGCCACTCAAGACTATAAACAGTTGATTTTCACTCACCAGTTTGAGTTCTCTGATCTATAAAATAACTATCTAGATTTCAGTCTGATTTACCTACACTGGACCAGTTAGATCCCAATGTAAGTCACCACAGCTAAATAGGCTAAATGATGATGTTTGGACTAATATGTTGTCCCTGATTTGATTTTTTTCAGGTAGGCTTATTACGTACCTCATGTATTATCCTACACCTTTATACATCCAGAAGAATAGTGGGCTTAAAATATGCCCTATCGTTTCCATGGTCCTAGCTGTATACTATATTGCGCTATACCATTCATGAATTCATGTATGAGACCCCTTACAAGTGAGGTTGTGTATTGATTGTATTATATGTTATGTACAAGACTATCCATTAATTGTTTAGGTCTTCTTTGTGAATAATTTTATGATCCGGGTCTTATAAACTCTGCTGCTCTGTTCGTTTTCATGCCAGGTCTGTATGATAAATTTTTCCCTTCCTGGTTCAATATTATGATGTATTACCTATTCAAGTCCTGTTGTATAATACATTTTCTCCTTTCTGATTGTGTAACGTAGTTTCTCTCTCAGTCGTGTTGTAAGACAAAGAAACCTTCTGTGATATTTGCTACAATGCAACTGCTTCAGGCCATGTTGACAAGGTATGATGTAGGTATGACGAGAGGAACGTGCCAGCGCTCTCCACCTGAGGTGGTAATATTACAAATACACTAATACTTAGACACGCACACTTAAATACACACATACACAAAAAAGCACCAGATAACTAACTCAAGATCACAATTAATTAAAATTTTACATTCATTGTACACGTCTATTTAAAAAGTTATTTTCGTAAGTTTTTTGTAGACGTTGTATGATTCCTACGGTTTTAACCATACCCCATGAACACAATAATTGTTAGTAGGTTATATTCTCAAGCATTGCTACTTTATATACATTTAAGTGATGTATATGTACTGAGGAAATACCTGTATGTGGAAAAAATATTGATAATGGCATGTTTTTTTCTTTTTATAAGTTATCCTTGTCAAGCGTGCTCTCTCTGAGGCAAACTTCCAACACATTGGAATTAATGCAGTGAACTTTTTTTTCCTTATAGACATAATGAAGGAAACTTTTCCTGAGTTTCACACACTAGAGGCTCTGTCTCAAGGAAGGTGCCTGGGTGCTGGTGAGGGGCTCCTGGTCATGGAACTGAACTTACCGTTCCCTTCCATGGTTCGAACCTGAATGCCTCTTATTTCCCAGGCGCTATATGACCCCTACGGAGTCATATAAAAACTTCAGTGAGTGAAACCTCGTCGTATACTAGAAAGGTTTTCTTAATGAGGGTTCAAGAACCTGGTAGAAAGGGCTGTTGATAAGTTATTATTCCCTCACTTCTACACCCTTGTCATGTGCCACAGACTATCCTGACATGATCGTTGTTGCCAGACTACCCTGACATGATCGTTGTTGCCAGACTACCCTGACATGATCGTTGTTGCCAGACTACCCTGACATGATCACTGTTGCCAGACTACCCTGACATGATCACTGTTGCCAGACTACCCTGACATGATCACTGTTGCCAGACTACCCTGACATGATCGTTGTTGCCAGACTACCCTGACATAATCACTGTTGCCAGACTACCCTGACATGATCACTGTTGCCAGACTACCCTGACATGATCACTGTTGCCAGACTAGGCCTGACATGATCACTGTTGCCAGACTAGGCCTGACATGATCACTGTTGCCAGACTAGGCCTGACATGATCACTGTTGCCAGATTAAGTGGCCTGACATGATCACTGTTGCCAGACTAGGCCTGACATGATCACTGTTGACAGACTAGGCCTGACATGATCACTGTTGACAGACTAGGCCTGACATGATCACTGTTGCCAGACTAGGCCTGACATGATCACTTGCCAGACTAGGCCTGACATGATCACTGTTGCCAGACTAGGCCTGACATGATCACTGTTGACAGACTAGGTCTGACATGATCACTGTTGCCAGACTAGGCCTGACATGATCACTGTTGCCAGACTAGGCCTGACATGATCACTTGCCAGACTAGGCCTGACATGATCACTGTTGACAGACTAGGCCTGACATGATCACTGTTGCCAGACTAGGCCTGACATGATCACTGTTGACAGACTAGGCCTGACATGATCACTGTTGCCAGACTAGGCCTGACATGATCACTGTTGCCAGACTAGGCCTGACATGATCACTGTTGCCAGACTAGGCCTGACATGATCACTGTTGCCAGACTAGGCCTCTCATGATCACTGTTGCCAGACTAGGAAGGCCATGATCACTGTTGTCAGACTAGGCCTGACATGATCAATGTTGCCAGACTAGGCCTGCCATGATCACTGTTGCCAGACTAGGCCTGACATAATCACTGTTGCCAGACTAGGCCTGACATGATCACTTGCCAGACTAGGCCTGCCATGATCACTGTTGCCAGACTAGGCCTGACATGATCACTGTTGCCTGACTTGATCACTGTTGCCAGACTAGGTCTGAAATGCTCACTGTTGCCAGACTACACCTGACATGATCACCTTTACAAGACTACGTCTGACAAGATTACTGTTGACATAATCACCTGTAACACTACGCCCGACATGATTAGTTGCAAGACTATGCTTGACATGATCAGTTGCAACACTACGCCTGAGATTATTACTGTTGCAAGATTGCGGCTGACATGATCACTGTTGCAGGACTATGCTTGACATGATCACTTGCAGAACTACTGCTGACATGATCGCTTGCAGAACTACTGCTGACATGATCACTTGCAGAACTACTGCTGACATGATCACTTGCAGAACTACTGCTGATATGATCACTTGTAAGACTACCGCTGACATGATCACTATTGCAGAACTACTGATGTCATGATAACTTGCAAGACTACTGCTGACATGATCACTTGCAGAACTACTGCTGACATGATCACTTGCAAGACTACTGCTGACATGATCACTGTTGCAGAACTACTGACATGATCACTTGCAAGACTACTGCTGACATGATCACTTGCAAGACTACTGCTGACATGATCACTTGCAGAACTACTGCTGACATGATCACTTGCAAGACTACTGCTGACATGATCACTGTTGCAGAACTACTGCTGTCATGATCACTTGTAAGACTACCGCTGACATGATCACTTGTAAGACTACCGCTGACATGATCACTTGTAAGACTACCGCTGACATGATCACTGTTGCAGAACTACTGCTGACATGATCACTTGTAAGACTACTGCTGACATGATCACTTGCAAGACTACTGCTGACATGATCACTGTTGCATAACTAATGCTGTCATGATCACTTGCAGAACTACAGTCATGATCACTTGCAGTACTACTTGTCATGATCACTGCTGTCATCATCACTGCTGCAAGACTATTGCTGACATGATCGCTGTTGCAAGACTATTGCTGACGTGATCACGGTTGCAGAACTTCTGCTGACATGATCACTTGCAGACCTACTATTGACATGATCACTGTTGCAACAGTATGCTTGATATGATCACAGTTGCAACACTACTGCTGACATGATCACTTGCAGCTACTGCTGACATGATCACTTGCAGCTACTGCTGACATGATCACTTGCAGCTACTGCTGACATGATCACTGTTGCAGAACTACTGCTGACATGATCACTGTTGCAGAACTACTGCTGACATGATCACTGTTGCAGAACTACTGCTGACATGATCACTGTTGCAGAACTACGGCTGACATGATCACTGTTGCAGAACTACTGCTGACATGATCACTGTTGCAGAACTACTGCTGACATGATCACTGTTGCAGAACTACTGCTGACATGATCACTGTTGCAGAACTACTGCTGACATGATCACTGTTGCAGAACTACTGCTGACATGATCACTGTTGCAGAACTACTGCTGACATGATCCGTTGCAGAACTACAGCTAACATCACTGTTGCAACACTACGCATGACATGATCACTGTTGCCAGAGCATCGTCGCCGCCTCAGCCTTCGATTACTCTTCCCGGCTTGGGACTAAGTATCTGGAAGTTTCCCTGCCATCAATAGCCATCTCTGCCTGGTGAAGACCCTAATAGTATAGTTATTTTACAAATATAATCCTTTTGTCGTTTTATGTAGAATGTTATCTTTATGGTGGATTAAAGTCCATGTAATGAGAGTGAAACAATATATTGAGTTTTACCGCGCACCTCAGGGTGTTTAATCGTTTAATGGTTAACTGAAATATATTTTTTTTATTGAGCGAGTAATGGTTGACACTGTTAAGAAAATGTTTGCGGTAGACACCTGAGGTCATGACACGTATAAGATGACCTAATAGACAGTGCAAGTGCATGGAAGGTTCATTATTTTGTAAACGACTGTTTTTCGGAAATTGATGTGACTGTTGCTCCTTAAGTGTACTTCAGAAATTATTGAAATCAGACAAGGTGTAATAGTGTTATTTTTGAATATGTGATAATATAACTTTTGAATCTACATGTCTTAATATGTTAATAGTCTTCCTGGGAAAGTTATCAAAATTGTAGTAAATAAAAATGCCACGTAACTGATTGCTTTATTATCAATACCTCTTATAAAATTTTGAGCCACACTGAAACTGAGATAAAAAGAACTTAACCTTTCATGAGGTGTGTGCCTTGATTTCTGGGAAGTGCTCTTAATCCAGAAAATTGGAGCTATTATCATCTTAGCTTTTCATGAAGGAGCGTCTTGATGCTAGTGAAGGGTACTTGGTCCAAGAAACTGGAGTCATCTTCTTGAATGATTACCGTCCATTCCCCAGACTTACGGCTTTAGCGCTTCATCATGAATATACAAGAACATGTAAAATTGAATTTGGATTTAAAATAAAATGAAAAATTATTTTAGGAATGACCGAAGTGTTGTAACGTAATAGATGCAAAGTTTAGGTAGGTATAATATTTGTCAGGAAACAGGACAAGTGTTTCCTGACGCCGCGGGTTTTAGTCATATGATGGCCCATAGCTGGAGTTTTTGGTCATCTGGCCGAAGACTTCCGCTGGCTTACCCCTCCACCCCTTCGAAAAACATGGTTATGATTATAACCGTTAGTATCTATATAATTATCAGTATTACAACCTCAGGTTCAATGGCCTGTTCTCCTGAGTGTAAAAGGGAGCTTGGAGCAAAGAAACACAGTAGAAAATGCTTTGAATTTGTATTTCCTTCACCAAGCAATTTGTATTTCCTTCAAGTATTTATAAGGCTTTGTTCAATTATGTACACTATGTACAGAGAGAGTAATAAATAATAGTGCACACCACGGTCGTCAAGGCAAAACAGCAGCCAATAGACAGAGACAACCGTACCACAACCAGCTCAATGCAGGAATGACAATGACAAATTTGCGAGTGGTAACCACATCGTCTTTGCCATTGTCAAACTCCCATTATGATTGTATGAACCGAGTCGTTGATTTGATGATGGGGCCCCATCTCAAACCCTTAAGATGGTTCGCTGGTTGGAGGGGAGCCTGTGTGGGTGTGTTTAACATGCTCCGAATAAAGGGTACGTACTCATTGCATGCAACACCCCCACCTCAAGAGGGCTCAGGACTAGGCTTCCACCTCAAATGGGTAGAGTGACAATATGGCACATTACAATAATGAGACCGCCTTTCCCCTTAACCATCCCGCTCATTAGATAAAGCTAAACTTTTCTCAAGCCATAAAGTCCGGCTTTAAACTTAAGAGTGAGACAGCAGACGGTAGGGCTAGCGTAGGTCCAAAATACCTGTGGTCGGTAGCAGAGTATCTCCTCCCTAAAAAAAAAAAACACGGGGAAAAAAAAGAGCTGGTTCCACTCAAAGTCCCTAACACATCCTAACTAAATGCAATAACTCCTGGAATAGGAAGGCTTGATCTGGGGCTGTTCACTAAATTTACGAGGCTCTGGCCAGTTTTCCTCTTAAAACAAATTGGTTAGTCCGAGATCAGAGTCGTTCAAGGACGAGTTTACATTCTCATCAGACATCACTTTGGATTTTGCCCGAGTTATGGCCAACATCGGGGAAGAATTAATCATTATGGGTTCCATACATTTTGTAGACTCAATGTTATTACCCAGTAATAGCATTGCATCTTTCATGGGAAATCCCTCCGAGACACCTACAGTTAAATACTTAGTGTAGTATTTACTCTGCACATATATTTGATGTAAAGGGACAGAAAATACTGCTCCTCCAAAAGCTTCTAACAGAACTGAGGACTGCAAAGAGGTTTGTTCAGAAAGGGGAAGTACTCCCTCTCTTATAAGTGAGCAATATGCACCAGTATCCCTAAAGGTTCTAACTTCCTTTTTCTTTGAATGTTCCTGAAGGAATATCTGACAAGTGCTATAATAGGGGGGGCCATCCCCTTCTTTACTTTTTCCTGGGACATGTCATTAGGGACATTACTAATTTTCCCTAATGGTTGGGGTTTACTTGGACAATTGGGCCTGATGTGGCCAGGCTTACCACAGTTGTAACATACCATCTCAGCTTTAACTTTGGCACCTCGTTGATTTTGTGGCTTATGCCACTCTGGATACTGCCGCCTCAAATCACCATGTTGAGTAGTTTGAGATCGCTCACCAGGTTGATCATGAGTGAAGTAACGCTGCTCACCAGGTGATTTAGTTGACTGCTGACGAGATTCACCTTCATCTTGACCTTTAGTTCTCCACTCAGGAACTTTTCTTTGACGATCTCTGCTCATACGAGGCTGTTGAGGAAAGAGATGAGACCGCTCGGACAAGGAGCGGTTAGTTTCAAAAGTATCAGCCAACCTGGCTGCTTCCAATGCCGTAGGCAAGGAACGATCTTGCAGAAAGACTCGAACCTCTGGACTAACAGACTCCAGCAGGTTGTCCACCAAGATGAGCTGCTTCAAATTTTCAAAATCATCGACACCACTTGCCTTGTACCACTTTGTAAAAGCCTTGGTTTGCTGTCTTACAAAGTCAACGTAAGACTGACCCAGTCTAACTTCTGCCGAGTTTGAATTCTTTCCTATACTTGGCAGGAATATATTGATAAGCCCCAAGAACAGTAGTTTTCACAATGCGATAGTTACCAAAGTCTTCATTACCAAGGATGGACGAAAACTCTTGTGCCTTACCAAACAACGCAGTATGCACCAGTGACGCCCAATGAACCCCAGGCCACCCTAAAGCTCGAGCCTGGTTTTCAAATGCTTCGAAAAACTGTTCAGGCTCTGCTTCAACAAAACGAGGAACAAACTGTACTGCCCTTTGCAAATTGAAGTTATCTACAGTCTGATGGAATTGCCTCCTCTCTATCAAACTCCTTCTTCTTCTCCTGTTCTTTAGTTTGTTCAAGAGTGAGTCTGTCTAGTTCAAGTGCCAATGAACCAGACTCGCCTGTCGATAACCCCACACCTGAGACTTGCTGGTTTTGCTCAGGAGTTTTGTCTCTCCCATTTTGTAGAAACCTTAATAGTGACCTACGGTTAACAGCTCCTGTAGCGGGAGAAACATGAGACTGATATGCCATAGTTTCAGTTTGTAGTTTACTCCTTATAATATCACGCAGCTGCGCAGCAGTAAGGGTATGCTGATAATCAATACCAATAGAATGAGCGATACGCCAACAACGCTGTAGAGAGAGTTTGGGCAACTTTAGTAGAGTGAACTCAGACACTAATCGTGTTGGTGGCATTAGCCCCAACTTAACACGCTGTAGCTATGCACGGTACGACTGCAGGTTACTCATACAATAACAATGCTGACACGCAATAGCAAACCAAATTGCAGATACTCACACAATAGCAAGGCTGACCATAGCGAAGTGAATGCAAAGATGACACACAAAATTTGTGAAGAGTTGGCAAAGCGTAAGCAATGCCAGATAGCAAGCTATCTCCTGCTCCAACTTCAACTCTAGGCTCAACTCCTACTCTAAGTCTCCAAATTCAGCTCTCGGGCAGGCTACCCATATTACAACCTCAGGTTCAATGGCCTGTTCTCCTGAGTGTAAAAGGGAGCTTGGAGCAAAGAAACACAGTAGAAAATGCTTTGAATTTGTATTTCCTTCACCAAGCAATTTGTATTTCCTTCACCAAGTATTTATAAGGCTTTGTACAAGTATGTACACTATGTACAGAGAGAGTAATAATAGTGCATGCCACGGTCATCAAGGCAAAACAGCAGCCAATAGACAGAGACAACCATACCACAACCAGCTCAATGCAGGAATGACAATGACAAATTTGCGAGTGGTAACCACATCGCCTTTGCCATTGTCAAACTCGCATTATGATTGGCTGAACCGAGTTGTTGATTTGATGATGGGGCCCCATCTCAAACCCTTAACGATGGTTCGCTGGTTGGAGGGGAGCCTATGTGGGTGTGTTTAACATGCTCCGAATAAAGGGTACGTACTCTTTGCATGCAACAATCAGTAATGGAGGGACTTGTGACTACACGTGACAATAAGGTATTGAAAAAAAATTCATGAATGGTAAACAATACCGACAAGATGAAAATTAGACACATGTGCAACATCTGGGTATCTTTATTGTAGACGTTTCTCCAATACAGATTCTAGGACAAAACTTGAAGACAGTAGGTAGGTAAGGTTCGTCAGGACACCGGACAAGTGTTTCCTGACGGGGGTCTTAGTCAGATGATGACCCGTCGTTGGAGCTTTTGGTCATCTGACCGAGGCCTTCCACTGGCTTACCGGAGTAGAACTATATACAAAAGATGAGGTAATCAGTCCCTCAGCCTTGGAGTTGGTGTTAACAGCACCGTAGGTGTGGTGATTCTGAAGAACAGGCAAGGAGGCTTGCGCTTATATAGGCGTCAGCTGATAGGGACGGGTAGCAGACGAGGGCATAGTCATAGTGTCTAATTTTCATCTTGTTGGTATTGTATACCATTCATGAACAACTTGTCAGACACTGCAACATCATGGAATCTTGGTTCAGAGGACATCTACATAACCTTCTTCACGACTTCTACAACTACCACTAACCCATCCCTTGGGTATGAACTACTTCCACTCGGAAATCGCGCCTACCAGTGACGTCGGGTCACCATCTGGAGAAGACCCGGGCCGGATGCACCAGCGAATCTACAAGAAGAAGCCTCTTCTTCAGAACCTCCACACCTTCGGTGCTGTTCACACCAACTCCAAGGTTGAGGCACTGATTACCTCATCTTTTGTATATAGTTCTACTGTCTTCACGTTTTGTCCTAGAATTTGTATTGATAAAGCTACTGAATGGCGGAACGTCTACAATAAAGATACCCAGATGTTGCACATGTGTCTAATTTTCGTATTGAAAAAATGCATTATTTGACATGGTAATACATTTCTAAGATAATATTAATGAAGTATGAAGACATAATAATAGTAAAATAAATACAAACAGTAAAATAAATACAAACAGTAAAATAAGACCAAATTTCATTAAAAATCGTATTGAGTCATTTTGGAAATACTATTACAACCGATCAAGATATGAAGCAAGTTTTACAACCGATCAAGATATGAAGCAAGTTTTCATGGTGAGGGAGAACAAACATGTTTTTACCTAAATAAAGTTGGTTGTCCCTTTTTGAATTGTAAAAAAATATTTCTGGCAATTTTAAAGGATTTATCAATTAAGTTTCTTTGGTGTTTTAGATCATTAGCTATTTCAACTTTTTTTTGAGATTTCTTCATCTATGAATTCTGGACTACAATTACTCAAAGCTCTCAAAAACATTGATGAGAATACCAACAATTTAACTCTATCTTGATGTGAAGAATAATAGTGTACATAGGAACAGTTATTTGTTAGTTTTCTGTAAATTTTAAATTTAAAATCATTGTTACCCTTAATAATTAAAACATCTAGGAAAGGCAATGAGTTATTTACTTCGAATTCAACAGTAAAGTTTATAGAATGAGCTAAACTATTTAAGATAACAAGGAAATGGTTTATATCTTTATTTTTAGGCATGACTCAAAATATCATCAACATAACTTGGTTTATATGCCTTCTCTTCTTAACACTTTTAATATCAAAGTTGTATTTAAAAAATCTTCATACAGGGAAAAAAATTTTTTTTATAAAAAGTTTCCCCCAAAATGTTGACGGATGTGTCTATAAGATTCCTTGTAAAATATGTGATAAAGTTTATTATGGTCAAACTGGTAAAAGTCTTGAACTAAAAGTAAAACAATATAAATATAGCATTAGAACTGGACAAGATTCTAATGCTATGTTTATTCATGTGAGAGATTTTAACTATCCAATTGATTTTCAAAAGGCTGAGAAGCTGTATCAAGCAAGTCCATGGTTGACAGGAATATAATAGAATTATGTTTCATAAAAAGTAGTTTTGAAAATAATATGAATATTTCTTTTGGTTTATATAAATTGGATTCATTTATAATTAATAAATTTTGGGAAGAATTTAATGATACATTAGACAAATAAAAAATCTTAATGCTTGGGTAGAGTATCAGTTGTGTTTCACAGAGTTGGGTGTTATGACCTGACTGTGAGGTGTAGTCTTGTCCTAATATGTCTTCCTATTTATGTTTTATTTTTATAGTTCCTTGATAATGTGAGAAGTCACGAAAGCGCTTGGAATTTCACTATTTTTTCATAGTGGTTGTTCTGCATATTGTGATATCATATATATATATATATATATATATATATATATATATATATATATATATATATATATATATATATATATATATATATATATATATATATATATATATATATATATATATATAACCACTGTACATAGCAGGTTGAGGAGTTCTGGAGCACAAGACCCATGACGTCAACATCAACATGACTGGTCATTGTGTTACGTTAATAAAATCTGGCTGCATGAGTTAAAGACGCCCGAAATGCCTTTCAAGAACATTGTCTTTTACGTGTCAGAAACCTTTGTATCAAATGTAACTTAATAGGATGTAACTTATTATTGTTTATTATTATTATGAAGATCGTTTTTTACCTGCCTCTTCAGATATTTACAGCTGCGATGTTGTATTTTAATAGAGCCTTCTTGCATTTAAATACATCTGCCACTACAGCCTCGCATGCTCTTGCAGCCCCATCTCATTGCATGGTTATGATGAGGTGAGCGTGGTTCATGTTCTTGCAGCCACACTTAGCCAGCTTACTGCATGGTTTTGGAGTTAGGGTTGAGTCTGGTCCGTACAGGAAGCCAAGCTTTGCTGGCCTTGTCCAGGGTCCCACCTCGTCCCACAGGACGAGTGTCACGTTACTCCCGGTCGACAACTCGCTCTGGATGCCTTGATGCTGGCGAGGGGTTCTTGATCCACCTCAGTTTAAGTGCTGGTGTGCTGATACATTACGCATTGTGTCGAATCCATGATGCTTCTGGAATGAAAATTGTCATAATGTATATCCACCATGAGGCAATAGTTGTATCACGTGAGTAAAAAAGGGATAAATTATTACCATTCAAGTACATCGGGGAAGCAATTGCAGGCAGTATTGGAGCTGTTGCATTAACCTATTATTTATCTATTGTCTATTTATTTACAAGAGTCCTAAGTATAGTAATCCCTGAACGGGTGTGGCTCGAACCTATGGCAGGTGAGTCCTAAAACTCACAGGCCAGTGCGTTAACCACTAGGCCAGCTGATTTTACTAAGATTCATCCAACTAGGTATATTTCTGTACATCATAGGGAGGTTAGCATGGGCCACACTGTGACCACAAATGCAGGTTTTTACGGGCGAATCCCACAGCAGGATGGTTGTGGCCGTTCCCTAGTTTTACAATCGTGTTATTATGATTTCGTGAGACCTTTGTATGTATAAGCAACATAGACTACAATTCTCACTTTGACATATATAAATTTCTGCATGCTGTGACGCAATAATTTTAACATGAGTTCTTTTTTCCAGTGTTATATAAATAAATTACATTTCTTTATTTTCTTTAAAGTAAGGCTGGTACAAATAGCCATTGTTCACTGGAATAACCAGTGACCTCAGTCATTGGTATAAAATTCACATATTGGCCATAAATAACATGAAAATATAGGTGTCTTCTTCTTTCGTTATTTTTTTCCTTATTGAGATGATGTGTTCCTTGACTGCCTGGTTACATCCCCCAAGAGCTGTATGACCTACCTAAGGGTTTAACACTTCCCCACAGATGTATAGTAAAAAAAAGAGTATTTAGGACACCTGATATACAACGATGTTGCCTATTTCATGTGGCTTCTCCGTGAATATTATTTTCACGTTAGATGAGGCTAACGAAAATTAACGAATTTTATGTGACTATAAACTAATCAACAATAGGATCCATACGTTATGAATAACTTGTGATCCATACATTTTACTTTCAACTTCGTTAATGTACGTTCAATTTGCCAGTCTGCTGTAAACTCTTATTTTTTAGGACGGTACTACAGCTTGGATACAAAAGCGTACTGCCGATAGTACTGAAGACAAAGCACGGGTTTAGAGCGAGCTTTTCTTCTTACGACGCGTTCTCGCTGTGTATTGAGTCAATGACTTGACAAAGCTCTTAACAGATCGAAAAGTTGTCACAGTGAAAGTTTCCTCTCCTCCCGTTTTTTTTTTTTTTAGGTAGCTTAGGGAGACCTAAGACTCAATCATGGAAAGACTCAATCTTGTGGTGGGTGATTAAAGTGTACTCTTTCTTGTATAGACTTTTTGGTATTGCCCCTGTCTCCACTGAACTCTCTTTTGCATGTGTCTCCAACACTTCGAAGACTTCCTTGTCCTTTTTAGTTCATGTTTCTTTCTCTTTCAGTCGAATTACCTGGTCTTTTCCTGTCGTCTTTCTTCTGCTGTGCCTGTGAAGTAGTTTTGGTTCAGTCTCGGCCTTGGCTGCTGTGTCATTCTCAAATTGTTGTTCAGCCTCTGTTCTTACCCCATCATCTTTATTTCTGCCTAATTGCTCACTTTTGTGTTCCCGTGTGTCCATCGCTTTCTATGATGTTTCTACCTTCTTATGCTTCTCTCTTTTACATCTATGGTTGAACCAACAGCTGTGTGTGTGTGTACTCATCTATTTTTGGTTGCAGGGGTCCAGTCGCAGCTCCTGGCAGCGCCTCTTCGCTGGTCGCTACTAGGTCCACTCTCTCCCTGCTCTAAAAGCCTTGTCGTACCTCTACTCAAAGCTATGTATGGCTCTTGCCTCCACTACATCACTCTCCAGATTGTTCCACTTCCTGACAACTTGTGATGTAGTCAGTGTTCTGTGAGGTCTACCTACAAACTCTAATGTGTGTTGGATTATCTGTGTCAAGTTCAGAATGAGTGTATTAGTGTGAGTGCTGTTAAGGTACATCAACAGCAGCTGTGAAGGCAGGCGTGGATGTAAACAGCAGAAAGCAGTGAAGGTCAGTGTCAGGGGAAGCGACACAACTTTTAAAGGCGAACTGCCTGGCGCACCCCACCCTCTGCTGGCTGTTGTTGCTGCTGCTGTTGCTGCTGCTGCTGCTGCTCCCAGTAAACACAACGCTGCAAGCCAGCCGCATGCACCACCACTCTCTTTGTTACGTCATGCGGCTGCGGCTGTTTATGTTGCTGTTGCTCCTCCTGCTTCAGTATCATACTACTGATGTTACTACTGTTGTTGTTGCTGCTGCTGCTGTTATTGCTACGCCAGCTACAGTAATGATAATGTGGATGGTGGTGAATCTAGTGTTGTTAAATGATGGAACATATATATGTGTGTGTGTGTATATATATATATATATATATATATATATATATATATATATATATATATATATGGTAGTAGGTTGGTAGACAGCAACCACCCAGGGAGGTACTACCGTCCTGCCAGGTGACTGTGAAACAGAAACCTGAAACTGTTTTACATGATGGTAGGATTGCTGGTGTCTTTTTCTGTCTCATAAACACGCTGGAAAACAGGTATATCTAGCTACTTCTACTTACACTTTAGGTCACACTACACTGGCATACACATGCATATATATACATACACACATCTAGGTTTTTCTTCTTTTTCTTAATAGCTCTTGTTCTTTTTATTTTCTCTATTGTCCATGGGGAAGTGGAAAGAATCTTTCCTCCGTAAGCCATGCGTGTCGTATGAGGCGACTAAGATGCCGGGAGCAATGGGCTAGTAACCCCTTCTCCTGTACAAATCTACTAAAAACGAGAAGAAGAAAAACTTTATAAAATTGGGTTGTCTGAATGTGCGTGGATGTAGTGCGGATGATAAGAAAGAGATGATTGCCGATGTTATGAATGAAAAGAAGTTGGATGTCCTGGCCTAAGCGAAACAAAGCTGAAGGGGGTAGGCGAGTTTCAGTGGGGAGAAATAAATGGGATTAAGTCGGGTATCTGAGAGAGTTAGAGCTAAGGAAGGGGTAGCAATAATGTTGAAGGATCAGTTATGGAAGGAAAAGAGGGAATATAAATGTGTAAATTCAAGGATTATGTGGATTAAAATAAGGGTCGGATGCGAAAAGTGGGTCATAATAAGCGTGTATGCACCTGGAGAAGAGAGAGTGTAGAGGGAGAGAGAGATTTTGGGAGATGTTAAACGAATGTATAGGAACTTTTGAACCAAATGAGAAGTAATTGTGGTAGGGGACCTAAATGCTAAAGTGGGAGAAACATGCAGAGAGGGTGTAGTAGGTAAGTTTGGGGTGCCAGGTGTAAATGATAATGGGAGCCCTTTGATTGAACTTTGTATAGAAAGGGGTTTAGTTATAGGTAATACATATTTTAAGAAAAAGAGGATAAATAAGTATACAAGATATGATGTAGGGCGTAATGACAGTAGTTTGTTGGACTATGTATTGGTAGATAAAAGACTGTTGAGTAGACTTCAGGATGTACATGTTTATAGAGGGGCTACAGATATATCAGATCACTTTTTAGTTATAGCTACAGTGGGAGTAAAAGGTAGATGGGATACAAGGAAAATAGAATCAGTAAGTAAAAGAGAGGTGAAGGTTTATAAACTAAAAGAGGAGGCAGTTAGGGTAAGATATAAACAACTATTGGAGGATAGATGGGCTAGTGAGAGTGTAGGAAATGGGGTCGAAAATGTATGGGGTAGATTTAAAAATGTAGTGTTAGAGTGTTCAGCAGAAGTTTGTGGTTACAGGTGAGTGGGTGCGGGAGGGAAGAGGAGCGATTGGTGGAATGATGATGTAAAGAGAGTAGTAAGGGAAAAAGTTAGCATATGAGAGGTTTTTACAAAGTAGAAGTGATGCAAGGAGGGAAGAGTATATGGAGAGAAAAGAGAGGTTAAAAGAGTGGTGAAGCAATGTAAAAGAGAGCAGATGAGAGAGTGGGTGAGATGTTATCAGCAAATTTTGTTGAAAATAAGATAAAGTTTTGGAATGAGATTAATAAGTTGAGGAAGCCTAGAGAACAAATGGATTTGACAGTTAAAAATAGGAGAGGAGAGTTATTAAATGGAGAGTTAGAGGTATCGGGAAGATGGAGAGAATATTTTGAGGATTTGTTAAATGTTGATGAAGACAGGAAGCTGTGATTTCGTGTGTAGGGCAAGGAGGAATAACATCTTGTAGGAGTGTGGAAGAGCCAGTTGTGGGTGTAGGGAAGTTCGTGAAGCAGTGGGTAGAATGAAAGGGGTAAGGCAGCTGGGATTGATGGGATAAAGATAGAAATGTTAAAAGCAGGTGGGGATATAATTTTGGAGTGGTTGGTGCTATTATTTAATAAATGTATGGAAGAGGGTAAGGTACCTAGGGATTGGCAGAGAGCGTGTATTGTTCCTTTGTATAAAGGCAAAGGGACAAAGAGAGTGCAAAAATTATAGGGGAATAAGTCTGTTGAGTGTACCTGGTAAAGTGTATGGTAGAGTTATTATTGAAAGAATTAAGAGTAAAACAGAAAGCAGGATAGCAGATGAACAAGGGGCTTTAGGAAAGGTAGGGGTGTGTAGACCAAGTGTTTACAGTGAAACATATAGGTGAACAGTATTTGGATAAGGGTAAAGATGTTTTTGTGGCATTTATGGATTTGGAAAAGGCGTATGATAGGGTAGATAGGGGGCAATGTGGCAGATGTTGCAGGTGTATGGAATAGGAGGAAGGTTACTGAAAGCAGTGAAGAGTTTTTATGAGGATAGTGAGGCTCAGGTTAGAGTGTGTAGGAGGGAAGGGACTATTTCCCAGTAAAAGTGGGCCTTAGACAAGGATGTGTGATGTCACCGTGGTTGTTCAATATATTTATAGATGGGGTTGTAAGAGAAGTGAATGCAAGGGTCTTGGCAAAAGGTGTTGGTCTAAAAGATAAAGAAGCAAATACAAAGTGGGAGTTGTCACAGTTGCTTTTTGCTGATGACACTGTCTTTTGGGAGATTCTGAAGAGAAGCTGCAGAGGTTGGTGGATGAATTTGGTAGGGTGTGTAAAAGAAGAAAATTGAAAGTGAATATAGGAAAGAGTAAGGTGATGAGGATAACAAAAGAATAGGTGACGAAAGATTGGATATCAGATTGGAGGGAGAGAGTATGGAGGAGGTGAATGTATTCAGATATTTGGGAGTGGACATGTCGGCGGATGGGTCTATGAAGGATGAGGTGAATCATAGAATTGATGAGGGGAAAAGGGTGAGTGGAGCACTTCGAGTCTGTGGAGACAAAGAACCTTGTCCATGGAAGTAAAGAGGGAATGTATGAGAGTATAGTTATACCAACGCTCTTATATGGGTGTGAAGCATGGGTGATGAATGTTGCAACGAGGAGAAGGCTGGAGGCAGTGGAGATGTCATGTCTGAGGTCATGTGTGGTGTGAATATAATGCAGAGAATTCGGAGTTTGGAAATTAGGAGGAGGTGGGATTACCAAAACGATTGTCCAGAGAGCTGAGGAGGGGTTGTTGAGGTGGTTTGGACATGTAGAGAGAATGGAACGAGACAGAGTGACTTCGAGGTGTATAAATCTGTAGTGGAGGGAAGGCGGGGTAGGGGTCGGCCTAGGAAAGGTTGGAGGAGGGGGTAAAGGAAGTTTTGTGCGAGGGCTTGGACTTCCAGCAAGCATGTGTGAGCGTATTTGATAGGGTGAATGGAGGCATATGGTTTTTAATACTTGACGTGCTGTTGGAGTGTGAGCAAAGTAACATTTATGAAGGGATTCAGGGAAACCGGCAGGCCGGACTTGAGTTCTGGAGATGGGAAGTACAGTGCCGGCACTCTGAAGGAGGGGTGTTAATGTTGCAGTTTATAACTGTAGTGTAAAGCACCCCTCTGGCAAGACAGTGATGGAGTGAATGATGATGAAAGTTTTTCTTTTCAGACCACCCTGCCTTGGTGGGAATCGGCCGATGTGTTAATAAAAAAAAAAAAATATATATATATATATATATATATATATATATATATATATATATATATATATATATATATATTTATATTTAGTATATAAGATACAGTAGATATGAAATTATTTACAATAGGCAGAATTATGTTTTGTTCTGAATTCATGGTACGATGTTGGACATGCAATATTTAGACATTTCTTGAAAATTTGTGAGTAGTGTTTGGAGTCGTGGATGTTTTCACCTCGGCCCATAACCAGGCAGGATGTGACTGTCCTTTCACTGACAAAGTTTCCACTTGCTGCTACATCAGCTGGTAGTGCAAAGTTACTAGTAGCCTAGCAGAAGTCACTAGTAGCCTAGCAGAAGTTACTAGTAGCCTAGCAGAAGTCACTAGTAGCCTAGCAGAAGTTACTAGTAGCCTAGCAGAAGTCACTAGTAGCCTAGCAGAAGTTACTAGTAGCCTAGCAGAAGTTACTAGTAGCCTAGCAGAAGTCACTAGTAGCCTAGCAGAAGTCACTAGTAGCCTAGCAGAAGTCACTAGTAGCCTAGCAAAGTCACTAGTAGCCTAGCAGAAGTTACTAGTAGCCTAGCAGAAGTTACTAGTAGCCTAGCAGAAGTCACTAGTAGCCTAGCAGAGAGTCACTAGTAGTCTAGCAGAAGTCACTAGTAGTCTAGCAGAAGTCACTAGTAGCCTAGCAGAAGTCACTAGTAGCCTAGCAGAAGTCACTAGTAGCCTAGCAGAAGTCACTAGTAGCATAGTAAAAATACTATTAGCCTAAAA